>ML818795.1:0-28174 GCA_009831015.1 Picea engelmannii
AGCATGCACTCTAATACCATGTTGAAATATCCTTAATTTAGAACCTAGGTATATTTTGATCTAGTGATTTCCTTACTGCAAATCAGATTAGCAACTCACAAAACAAAAATACATTGTTGGAATATTCAACTCAAATAAAGATAGCATAAGCAATATTGGAAACCATAAATATCATGCACACTACGCAAATATACTTTTCCCATAAACTAAGATTATCATTCAAATAACTTCAAGTCTTACAAGGGATCTCTCACTGGGAAAATGGCCCAAATAGAAAAGAGACAAAGTACATCAAAACCTGACTAGATGATGTGTTTCCAAACCTGTTGTACGATCTTGTATGGAAACAATGTGATTGTTAAATTGATACTTGTGTTTTCATGTGTTATCTATCTGATTGTAACACTAAAAAACTATTCCATAAAACCTGTGTGATTGTGACCTATTCCAGAAAACTTGCATTTTCCATAGTGGTTGACCCTTTTGTTGTACAAATGTTTTCTCTCTCTCTATGGCCTATATCTCTATATGGAATTCCTTTTCCACCTATCCAATATATATTTGAATCACAATCCTTTTTTATCCAATACTCTTTGTGTCAAATCAATCTCTCTCTATCAATCTATCAAGTGTCAAGTGTCTTCCTCCTTCACCTAGCCTTGCTTTTGTAAGATTGAGTTATGACCTAACCCTAATCTCCAAAGTGATTGATAATTGAGATTACTTCTCACCTCACTTGAGATCAATGGTTATTATTCAATTCACTAATGCTAATTAAATAATTTCCTTAAATAAAACTCAACTTACTAATTAAAATCACTTTACTTTGATAATTATTTTAATTAAAGTAAAGTCAAGGATGGAAGGCTTTGTATGATTTCCACATGTCTAGACACATAGACCTATGCGGAAATACCTATCTGATGCTACCATGCATCAACATTTCATCCGTGAAGAGTAAAACTAAGAAAGATATGCCTCATGTGATTTAGAATATGATTGTGATGTCTGGTATATGGATAGTTGAAATTTCTATGAAAATAACTACTTCTAGCTTCTATTTGATGACTTTACTCCACCTAATATAGAGAACATTGTTGTGGGAATTCAAGGGCCTATTATGACTAGCAGTTTTCAACTTGTGTATTCTCCAGTGGTGGTGTGTTACATGGACAATTTTTTTGGATACACACACACACCGCACCAGATATCACAAATACCAATACTTTATTGAAAATAGTGCTTTAAATTTATAACATGATCATGTGGACACATACATACATATGTATGTATGTATCCATGTGATCGTGTTAGGAATTTAAAGCACTATTTTCAATTAAGTATTGATATTTGTGGTATTTAGTGGGGATTCAACATGAGAACTTAGATAAGGGATCCAGGTTTATGGATGAGCTCCTTGGATTAATTTAGTTTTGCGGTTAATACTTGTATAAGAGACATTGGATATCTCTGCATTGCAGTGAGAACTCATACATGGGGCCCAATTTTATCATGGATCTTCTTGGAATACTTAACCATGGATGATAGCACTTGTACATGGGACCCTAGTTCCTCATCTTACCTCAATATTGTGGTCAACACTCATCCATGGGATCCTAGTTTATGATTGTACCTCCTAAGAAAAATAATTGAGGGAAACACTTTTATAAAGGGGCTAGAGTGTTCGGATCCTTCCTAGGGGTGTAATGGGGGCTTGAAGGGCCCATTAGAGTAATAATAATGGAGGCCATTCAGTGTAAGGTGGACTATGTCCACTATTTTTGTTATTATTTAATAAGGCCCACTATGGTAGTTACTATTGAATAAATACAATATGCCTCACTAAATAAGGTCCACTGGGTATTTAGGAGGTTGTTATGATTATATTTCTCTTGATAACTATAATGAAGGGATGGAGTCCTCCTTATGGATGTGTGGATTTTATTATATTTGGAGCTTAACTCATTGAGAGGTTTCCCAACCTTAAGAAGCAAGTGAACATGAGTGGATTCCTTCCATAAAAGGATCATTGTAATGTGTTGCCCTACCTTAAGGGTAATTTTATATAATAAAGTAAAAGGGATTTTCTATCTTATTCATGGATACTTTGTATGTGATAGAAATTAATATTTAAGATACTTAACACTAGTACATGTAACATTAGAGAAACACTACTAAATTATTTATAATTTTTAGTTTTAATTTAGTCTTTAATATCTCTTGCATCATCTCCAACAACTTCAATCGTCTTGGTTTCCCATATGGAAGGAAAGACCCCTTTGTTCAAGAAGTTTATATACCAAGATCATCATTACTTGACTGAATAGGGGTTCCAAAAGTTGTGGTAAACTCTTCTATGGGAGGTAATATAGAAGTTGATTCATGTAAATAAGTTCACTAGAAAATGGTCTTGTGAAGTAGTTATTCAATCGACAATTCCATAGAATTTCCAAAGGATCATTGCTCAATAAAATAGAAGAGGAATTCAATAGAGTGAAACCTCGAGTCTTCTCATCAAATAAAACATATCTTCTGCAGATGATATTATGTTTGAGAAGGTCAAACAACTTATTGTTCTTTAACACTTTAGAGTATCACATCATGGTACAAGCATGAATCTTTTCATCAAGTTTAATTCTTCTATGATTTGGAATGTGATACCACATTATGCATCTAAAGGTAGGTTATAAGATGTCCAACTAAAAGTCTTCTTCCAATCCATTTTTTGACTAGAATAACATCCCATACTGATTTAGTCAGAGTTAGATTCATTAAGTAGTTTGAATAGTAGACATCTTCTGGCCAAAACTTAGTTGACAAACCTTTGGCTTGAATAAAACACCTTGTCATTTCTACCAAAGTCCAAATTTCCTTTATGCAATGTCATTCTACTGAGGTATGTAAGGAATATATATTTTCTAAGAGATACCATTATGTGACAAGTACCTTTCAAAATCATTACCCACAAATACTCCTTCATTATCTAATCCTAAAAATTTCACATGTCAACTACATTGCTTTTAAGCTAATTCCCTAAATTCCTTGAACTTTTCAAAGACATGTCTCTTATTCTTCAACAAATATAACCAAGTAAACCTAGAAAATTCATCAATGAAGGTGAAAACATACCTTGCACTAGCTAATGATGTTTTTTTTAGGAAACATAAGTGACTATGAACAAGTTCTAGTTGAGCCTTTTCTCTTCAAGCCTTCCCTAGTTCAAAAGTAGCTTAATGACGCTTTCCAAGCATAGATACTTAACATACTCCATAGGTGGAACAACCTTAGGTATTCTAGTAACCATGTTATGTTTCACCATTAGTTTTAAACTCTAGAAATTTAGATATCTAATTTTTTCATGCCAAATTTTGGTCTAAGCTATGAGTGCAATCAATCTTGGATATTTGTTGAGAAATTCATAAAAATTATATAGTTTGTCCTTAAGATCAAGAAAACCTTCAATGAAAAGAACAAATATGTTGTGTATATCCTTCACAACAAACCAATATTCCCTAAATTCTACCTTCTTTCCAGTCTAATTTATTTGGGGTATATATAGAAAATTGGCACTCAAGATAAGTAAATGAGATACATCAATGATCACACCATTCTAACATTCGATCTAGCTACAACCAACAATAGTAAGTGCATAGTCATCTACTACAAAAACATATTTTTTATAGTTTTACTTAATGAAAAAAAGGGAGAAACATATTTAGCTATATAATGGGTGCAACCAGAGTTGACTACCCATTCACTCTAAGAAGTGTGAGCATGAAAGGCATGAGAAGCACTAACAAAAAATATATAGTTATATGCCTTACCTTATGAAACTTGAAGCTATAGGAAGTTGATATTTTAGATGACACATCTCCTTCAAGCTTCTTCACTTTCTCCTCTAGATCCATGGTTTTGTACCAACAAGACTTCTCCATATGTCCCAATTTCCTACAATAATGGTAAGTCTTGTTCTTTATACTTCTCTTAGTCGAAGTTTTATCACCACGCTTCTTCTTAATAGTCTAGTTGATGCAACTACATTGTTTCTCTTCACTATGTTATTGACCTATTTCTCTATAATTCTATCGACCTTTTTCCCTTTAGAAAATGGGCTTGTTTCTTGACCTCAAGTTTCCCTTCATCAAGAAATTTTTCCTATGCCCTAATCAACAAACCACAGAAAGGATCAAAGGAATAATCCTTAACATCATCTTCTCTAGAAGTCCAACTAGAATGAAATGTCAACATAACATGTCACAAGGTGTCTTCAAACTCATTAGGATCAGTTCTATCACATGGGCATCTTTCTTTGGAAAATTGTTTCCACATTCACTTAGTTTCAACTAAAGTTCCTTCACATGGCCCAAGTTATCTTCAATTATTTTAAAAAAAAGAGGATTCAAATATATCACCTCTTTCCCATTCATATAACCTAAGTTTCATCGGTCTTATCAAATAGAGTCTTCAACTTCTTCCAAACAACATTCAAACAACCAATCCCACTTCTATGAGAGAAAATATTTCTAGAGATGTAAAACATAGTTACCAACTTAACAAGAACTATGACCTCAAAAAAATAACTCTAGACTCATCAGGAAAAATTACAATCGATAGCCTCCAAAGAAATCGTAGGCAATAGGATAGATATCAAACCATTATCTTTGATACCATGTTGGAGAATAAGGGAATTAGGTAGATCAAAGAGATAGTAATTTTAAGAAGGAGGTGGTGTCTAAAGACACCATTAAAACACTTAATCACAACCAAGCATAACTCAACATACACAGAAGTGTAAGAAACCAAAATATTACCATGCACGACACATATCACTTTCATGTTGTTTAAATTGACCCATAAGGCCATCTTATATAATAGGTCAAGATGTAACCAACTCCCTTGAAGCGAGGCAGATGAAGTCCACATAGACTGGTGAGGGTGCATAACAAAATCCTTGATTTATGTCTTGTTCTATGCACCATTTGACAACATTCGTCTAACTACCTAACTGGTGGAAAATCTCAATCGACCACTTAGTTGATCACTCAATGTACTCTCCTAATTGACTATCCACTATCGATTGACTATCTCTAAAAAAATCCATATGTGTGATGAGCCTTGTTAGCCTACTATTCCAACACCTACATGTGTAATTGAAGAAACTTATACTTCATCGTCATTTAATACAATTTAATTCTTAAATAACAAAACAATTTTTTAACTAAAAAATAATATATAAAAAAATAATATATAAAAAAAATTAATTAAAAATTATTTCATAAATGATTATTTGAAATTTCCATTATTTTAACAATTTCTTTGTATCACATACATGAACTTGATAATGTTAATAAATTCATATTCAAATAGATGTGATTCCTTATTATGATATAAATGAACATGAAACCTAGAAGTTTAAATATATCTACATGGCTATCCTATATTTAAGTACAATCTCGTGAAATGTTATAAAATTAAGTATATTCTCATTAAAATTATAATTTAACAAGAAAATAAAAAACAATATATAAATCATGCCCAAATAACATTCAAAATGACTTAGTAAATGTTACATAATTCATTATCAATAAATTGATGGCATGAGATGGAAAAGTTCTTAAGGCGCGAGGACTTGAAGAAAGAGTATAGGAGACTTAAGGTATGAAGTTAGGGTTATTGCAGGATATGGAGGAGGAGCTCATTGACTATTCACCTGGCCCATTTGAAGGGTTGGATATTTGAACAGACCGGAGAAACAGACCAACTTTAGCTCACTCTAGTCTTATGTGTGGATGATGTATGAGGATCAACGTAGGATGGAGACTCTGAATTTTACTCAGGTGGGCATGTACGAGTTACCCTTAGAGTGTCCTCAAGCTCCACTGGTACATTTTCATCATGGAGCCCAGAGGAGCATGTGAAGCCTCACAAGCAAATCAATAGCTACCCTCTAATTGACTCGTCGATTGAAAAAAAAAATGGTAATGGGGGTGACTCTGAGGCCCTACTATAGTAACATCAAGGAGACAAGTTGGAGAGAACACCATACTTCGGTTTATATGAAGAATGCAATCTCACCGCAAAACTCTTATGTTTTCCTTGGTGTCACATATATAGCCAAAATGAAGGGAGCAAATGTACGGGGGTCTTCGCTATCTAGGGCAGACAAAGGAGGAGTTTCAGAAGATTAGTGTTCTCTTGTGCAACCAACAAAAAGAAATGAACATTTGAGGATTAGAGGCAGCCTTATTTTGGTCATGGATCCCCATCCCTCAGGTTTTATCATGCCATTACTAGGAGTGGAGGAATTCAGTGGGGAATATGGAGGATTTGTCGACTTGGGGCACAATTGCTTGACTGGAAATTTGGAAATTTTGTAGAAATATCTCCATTCATTTAAGGATATAGGCCCCTCCTCAACCACAAAAAAATCAAGGAGGAAAAATCTATTAAATATAAAGGGAATCCTGCAAACATGGTGTTGAGAGAAGAAATTTCTCTATCTAAGGTAACTGAGATGGAAGAAGTGGCACTTGTTGGTAGAGCTCAGGTATGGAGGTTTAGTGTGAAGTCACTGAGGAAGTGGGTAGAAAAGTATCGGTCCAAACATTTGGGATACCTTCCTTCTATGATGTTGTTGGCACGTAGGTGGTTTTTCTTTTTGTTTTGAAACCATGAGGACGTTGCATGGGCTCTAACTAGCATATGGAGTATTGACTCATCACCCCTCTTTTTTTTTAAATGGACCCAATTTTTTATTCCAACAGAGAATGTTTTGATTTAGCACTGGTTTGGGTGAGACTTCCTGGACTACAGTTATATTTATAGTCGTTAGATATTTTCTGGCACATTTCCAATACACTCAATGTTTATATGGATACATATCAATCTTTTCTTACTTCTATAGAAATGTCAGTCGCAAGAATTCTAGTAAGGTTGGATATGTGATAAGGATTGGTGGAGGACTTAGAGATTTCGTGGAAATCTTACACCCACATTCATAGATTGAAATATGGGGGGGGTTCATTTTCATTGTCATCACTGTCACAGCTATGGCCACATAGTGATAAATTGTCACTTGTCATTCCAACATTTTCCAAGGAAGGGGACAGTGGGTCCTAGCAAGAATCAAAATATCTCTCTGAGAGAGGATGTGAAAAAGGTCCAAAAGGCATGCGACACAAATCAAATGAAATTTGAAACAGGTGGTTCTGAGACTCAAATCCCTAGGTTGTAGGAGTCATTGGAGGATTTTCAAAAGGAAATTGTCTTGTCTGTTTCGAAGGTTGTTCAAAATTCATTTGTCGAGGGATATGAGGTGGATGGAGTGAAGGAGGTGACAATGACCATGCAAGCCCCAGTTCAAGGATTTAATTTCTTCTTGACTTGTGAGTAATCAACCGCTTTCCCCCCTCTAAATCTGACTCCCCTTCCTTTTTTAAGTGGGTGGGAGCATTGTAATGGGCATGGCTTACCACTAGTTCAAGGTGGGGACCCCTCACCTCTAAAAAACTTGTCTTACCTAAATACCCATCTTAAATCCAATTTCAGTGGGGATTCTTCCTCACCCTATTCATACCCTCCCCTTCCTTCAGAGATGAATGTGTCCCCTCAAATTTTAGAGGAAGGAGATAGTGGATATAACCTTCGGTTGAGAGGAACAACTATAGATTTTGGGGCTCAAAAATGGGTTGGGGGCCTAGGTCATTTTCCATTAGGAATTAAAAATGGGAGGGGAAGGGGAAGACGTTCCTTTCTCTACAATGATCAAGAAAGAGAAAGAGTGGATATGACAGCTGGAAAAAAAATTCCCATTGAAGGGGTGCTTAGAGAAACAAGATCCCTTGTCAAGGTTACTCAATGAAAATACTTTCAACTGTCGAGGTTTGGAAAGCCTGTCCAAAAAATATTCTTTTAAGAGGGTGGTTAAATCAATTCATCCAAACCTCATTATCTTATAAGAGAATTTGGGGGAAGGGGAAGTTGTCTGCAAATTTGGAATTAATGTTTAAGGGTTGGTGTTTTGCTGCATTAGATGTTAAGGGTCGCTCGGGGGGTTTGGCGATGGGTTAGAACCCCCAAAACTTGAAATTTACTAACCAATGGTCCATGGATTCAGGTACAGGTTTGGATATTACCTCATAATATCTAGGACAGAGTTTCTTGGATGTAAAAATATATGGATCGTATGTGAAGAGGGTTAATTTATGGGATTCTCTATTGCAGTAGTCATTATTACATGTTGAAATGTTGTTCTTGGGAGAAGACTTAAACTTATCATTGGGAGAAAGTGAAGTATGAGACCCACATGTGACCAAGGATTCCTTGACAGAATACTCTTTGCATAAATTTGATGAAAGAGGTTTAATTGATGTGGAACCAACAAAAATCCCACCTGGAGGAACAAAAGGTCTGGGGAGGAGCACATAGAAAAAATACTAGATCACTTTATGGTCTCACAGAAGATATTATATGGTTATTTCAAAGTCATACAATGAGTTTATAGTGGGGAAGAATCATATCCTTATCCCATTGTGTTGGAATTAGAAGGGAGGGTTCAAAAACCAACAATCCCTATCAAATTATTCAATGAATGGTTACGACATGAGGAGTTCCTTGAAATGGTAAAGAGTAAGTGGATTCCTTTTGACGAAGTGAGGGTAGCCTCTGCATCATTACATTTAGCTACAAATTTGAAAAACCAAAAGTAGGTTACCATTGGTTGGGCTCATCAAAAGTGCTTAAAAGATGAGCAAGCTCTCATGGAGGTGGAAGAGAAACTTGGATCTATCTATGAGTCAGAGGAAGGAGGTTAGATTAGATGAAGGGAAATCAGTCTTGCTAAACCTAGAATCTGAAAGGAGGAGGTTATTATATGAGGAGGAGTCTTGGTGCTTAAAAAGTCGGGCGCAATGGTTAAATGTGGGGATGAGAACATGATTTATTTTCATGCCTATGCCAAGGGACACAAACTTAAAAATATGAACTGGAACTTGAAAGGAGTTGATGGAAGGGTAGTGGATACTTTTGAAGGGTTGGAAATCTTGGGGAGAGACCATTTCCAGGCCTTATACAAAGCAAATGAGAGATATTTTATAGTAGAAATTGTAAGGATTGCACATGTCTTTCCAAATTTTGTCTATGAGGAGGATAGTCAAAATTTTATGGCAGGAGTCTCAGAGGAAGAACTCAATGTAGTCATCCAAATATTTCAAAAGGAAAAAAGTCTAGGGCCAAATGGGTGGCCTATTGAATTCTACCAAGTATGTTATTATATGCTTGGGAAACACCTTCTAAGGGTTGTCGAAGAATCTAGAGTGGAGGGGAAGATGTTGGCCCCTTTCAACTCTACCTTTATCGCATTGATCTCAAAGGAATATAACCCTCAGATGTTTGATAATTTCAATCATATATCCCTGTGCAATATCATATACAAAAGTGTGGCCACGGTCATTTCAAAAATAATTAAATCTCTACTATCAAAATCAATATCTAATGAACAGTTTATATTCTTAGAGGGGCGGCAGATTCATGAGGGGATGAGAATAACAAAGGAAGGCCTTCACAACATAAAATCTCAGAATTTGAAAGAAAATGTCATTAAAATAGATATTTCAAAGGCATACAATCGACTAAATTGTCTCTATAGTATAATTTTGCTAACTCATTTAGGGTTCGAAGTGCCTTTTATAAATTGGATTATGAGTTGCATTACTACTATTTCATTTGTAGTATTGATTAATGGAGTAGTGACTCATTTCTTTCAAGTGGAAAGGGGCCTCCATCAAGGCTTCCCATTGTCCCCACTATTTTTTCTACTGGTGGTGGAAGGGATTGGTCATTTAATTGAGGCATGAAAGAGAGAAGGCGGTTTAAAGTGGATCCATGTTGTTGGGACTTTATATCTCTCCCACCTATTATATTTAGAATATGTACTGATTTTTTGTAATGGAATGAGAAGGGATGCAAGGAATTTGAAGGATATAATGTACCTTTTTACTCAAGTCATTGGAATTATAATTAACATTGGTAAGTCATCTATCTCCTTTAATAACTTAGAGGAGGTAGTCATCACCTTCTACAAGAGCCTATTCCCCTACATTGTGAAGAAACTAGATCAAGGTTTGAAATATTTAACCTCAACCAAACAAGTACTACATAGAAGATTAGGGTTGGTTGGTGGTAAAGATTGAAAAAAGGTTATCTTTGTGGAGCCATAGGTGTTTGTTCTAGGAAAGAAGGATCACTCTTGTAAAATTGGTTTTAGAAACGATTTCGGTCTACTAGACGTTGCTTTCCTAGATTTTGAAAGGCACCCTTAAGAAGATTAGAAAAAAAAGTTTCGGATTCTTGTGAGGAGGTGTCCAAAACCAATTTTTCATGCCATGGGTTAAATGGAATTTCATCGACATCCCAAAGGCTGTGTGAGGGTGGGGACTCAAAAACATCTTTATCTTTTCAATAGCTTTAGTGACTAAAAGTGTTTGGATATTGTTTTTAGGCAAAGGCTTGTGGTGTCAAGTGGTTGAATGGAAATACATTTCCCTGGAAACACTAGAAGATTGGATAAGAAGGCCTAATAAACATAGGAAAAATATCTTGGTGATTTGGAAGGTTGTCCCAAAATCCTTTTCGTTCATAAGGGAATGCCTAGCTTGGACGATTGGAGATGGATATAGGGTGCGTTTAGGCATAGATCCTTGGACAGGGTGTGATGAACACTATCCTATTCCACTCCATTTGGTCCAATTGATGAGGGAGTGTGGCTATCACACCCTAATTCATATTTTTTATCAAAACCAAACTTTGATGTGGAGGCAAGGATGGTTTTCAGCAGATTAGTTGGAACTTGGGGATGAGTGGAGAGATGCATGGAATCATTATGTGTCCATCTTGCAGAGGTCACATGTTTGTATTAGGGATCAAGGGGACGAGTTGGTTTGGTTTTCTCATCATCCATAGTTTACACCCCAAAACAAGGATACATCCACCTGGATTATGAAACTATCTAGAGGGAGGAATTTTGGTGGTGGAAAAGGCTTTAGAATTTAAAATGTCTAGTAAAGGCTCAGGTTTTTATGTGTTGTCTTCTCAAAAATAAATCACTCACATGGGACAATATGCAAAAAAGGAATAAGGTGGGGCCAGGCTGGTGTTCCTTATGTAAAGAATCCAAGGAATCAAATAGACATCTGACAATGAATTTTTCTTTCTCTGTAGGGTTGTGGAGGGAAATGGAAGCTGTAAACCGGATATATATAAAATACATATAATATTTATTAAGTATTTATGTCTATCTTACAACAATAAATGACAAGGCTATATATATAAAGACTTGAAGCCTTGGTGAAGAGATGCAACACTTCACAATAGAATCCACAATAGTTAGTTACATATATTAATGATTATTAAATAATTAGTTATACTATAAGTCATCCCTCCTTCAAATGTTTTTTCCTCGAAGCATTGGTAATTTGAGCACCATGACTTGAGTAAGTGATCAATCACCCGAAGAGAATCAATTCTTGGAACTTGGTATATATCATTGACTACATTTACCACTTGGAAACCTCCATGATAGTGCCATGAGGTAGAGAATTTTATCATGCAGAATGCTTCCAGTGACTTGTCGTCACTTGTATTTACAGGGAGAATACTACCAATAAAAGGCCTTGTAAAAAAAGTTGTGGGAATTGTTTCCTTAACCCTTTTTATGGTTCTCATCCCTTCCACACAATTTTCTACATCCCTTGGATGGGAAAAATAATTGAATCTGACAGAAGGATCTTCATTAAAATCCTGATACCTAAGATGGAGCACCCCCTTGGATATGGGCCCAACAATGAACTAAAAAATGTTGACCACATTGATATGTTTACCTAATAGTTGATTAAATGTGTATAGGTTTGTCCCTTCTTGATCGTAAGTGAATGGATTATGAAATTAAATCCTAGATGATTCGATAATGCTTCTCAGATTTACACTCACAACTCGAGGTAATGAATATTCAAGGAGTCGAGGAGAGACAAATGTAATCCCAACTTTTGGGTTATCAGTCATTTCTTGTCCAACAGCAGGAAAATATATAACCATGGGGATGCCCAAATATTCCAAGTACTCACGTGGGTTGATTCTGCTGAGGATAAGTGGTTAAGGACTCCTAAGAGCACCACAAGAAATTATGACCTCACCTCCATTGCCTTGATTTAATAGATCCATATGAGATGCTCTAACATTGTCCAAATAATCTACAACATAAGCCTTGGGTTTCAACATAGTTCATTCTCCTTTCTCTTTATCACTCTTATTGAAGAGGGATCTGGGAGGCCTTTACCCATTTCAAAATTCTAATATTGTTGAAGTTCGCATGCTCGAGTAAATTAGTTGAGGAATGGAGTAATCCTCTGTTGTCAAAAGTGGTACCCCCAACTTTAGTTTCTTCAATTTGGTCCAATATATACTCGTTATAAGGATATGCTATAGCTTGGAGAAGGCCATCTCTAAAGGACATTTTCCATTGCTTGAGAGCAAGAAGAAATACCACAGAGTCCTCCAACCACTAGTAGGATTGATGAACAAGGGACTCCTCCCACCCTGAATCTCATATATATGTTAATTATGCTATGGTGTAGAAGCCAACACTTATCGTGTTGCTTCCACCAAGAACTATTCCTCTCTCATTATTGAGTTCTCGGTGCGTGATTGGTAGGGTAAGTCCCAACCCACCCCATTCCAGTAACAATACTATGAAATTTTGAGATAGTGTGGCTCCCAATGGGAATCCTATTGTTCCCCCACCCACAATGATGTAGTCGTATAACTGTAGAGCCGACATCAAAGTAGCGTCTGAGCATACAGACATGTAGGTTGGATTCTCTTTGTTACCATGTACAAATCTATTATTTCCTTCTGAGTAGATTCAGGCATAGAATATTGTTGGGAAGCACTTTGAAGCTATCCAGACCATTTTGATAGCCACATTATGTGCGACTCTGATAAAAAATATATTCTTGTTCCCAATTCATCATTTGATACACTTGCCAAAATTGTGATGTTGGCAGAATTTACGTACTTCAGGAAGGGAGCATTTTGTAGGTGACTTGAAAGTCTAGGATTCCAATTTTCAACGATGAAACAAAGAAGTTCCACATACAAATTTTCAGACAAACCATTCACCCAACCACATGACTGAATGCAACCAACATACCAACCATATAACACATTTACCACGTGCAATAAATTCAAGATATTAGAAAACTCATACTTATCAAGGCGAGGATGGACTATTTTTTCTTCACCAGCCAAGAAAGCATCCAAGACGCTTTGCCGACATCATTTTATTTCTCTCTCCACTGATTGAAACATCTTATTCAAAAATTTGCTATCGTTGTTTGGGGAATTATTAGATTTCTCATGCTCCTCACATGCATTTATAATGCAATCAAGAAATTCTAGGGCATCAATTTGTTCATTTGGGATCAAGTAATCCCCAAAGATTTTCAAATTCGCGGTTAACGTCTCCAACACCTCACCGTCTAACTTAGCCTTGCTTAGCAACCATAAGATCCTATATTCCAGCAAACACTTGGGGCATTCTTCTTTATTAACATATTTAGAGCATGTAGATAAATGTTTCCTTTGTAGACAATAATTTGTGAATGGATGACTATAGGTGAGACACTGTAAGACATTGTAATAATAGCATGACATTGTAGCATTGCATAGTCCTACTAGATGTTTCTTTCGATGATTTTTCAAGATGCCCCTTATTTCTCTATTCCAATTCAACTCCATCTCCATCGGAAGAAGAAATAATATATACATTGGGATCGAAAATTTTGAGTTGTGTCGTCTAAGAGACTATAGGGTTAAGCCTTGACTAGATGTGGTATTGCATCACTCACCAAATAAGGATTTGTTTGTCTTCCTTGTATCTTCGATTGCCACACATTTCTCCTTTGAGTTGGACTTGAAAATGGAGGTAACATTGGCATGTTTTTTTCTTTGGTTATTACCATAAAAAACAATTAGCTTGGTGACCTCGAGGTCCGTCTTGGTGACAAAGGGATTCTTCTGGTGTTCTTCTTGAAGCGAGATTTGGTTTTGGCGGAAACCCCTCTGCTTTAAGTACGCCAAGACCACCTTCTCTAATTGTTATTCTATTATTTTGTTCACAAAATTATTCATTTCTTTGAGAGTGTTGCTCATATTTTCCATAATGGTTTTAATTTTCATGTTTTTAAGAATAATATTTTCCATCTTGAACGGATGTGATTTTGTCTTTCACGAAGCTTTCACTCTGATACCAATTAGAAGTTGTAAACTAGATATATATAAAATATATATAATGTATATTAATTATTTATGTCTATCTTACAACAACGAATGACGAGGCTATATATATAAATCCTTAAAGCCTTAGTGAAGAGATGCAACACTTCACAATAGTTAATTACATATATTAATGATTATTGAATAATTAGTTATACTACAGGAAATTTCCAAGATGACAAGTCAGGCTTTGATTTGGAAAGAACAAAGCATCAATGAGAGCCTTCAAATGTGGCTATAAAACCCGAACCATAAACCATATAAATCTTTACCATTGCTAGTGGTGTGGGGGATATGTCTTTCTCGTAATCGATGTGTCTTTCAAGACAGGACAACTCCACCCTCAGTGATTCTGGCTCAATGTCTAACCATCTTAACCTTCTACCCATAGGAGAAGGGCACACGAGGGATTAGGAATCATATCTCAGATACCATAGACAAGACACATCCCTAGACAATTTTCGACGAGACCTCACAAGGGAACCCGACACATTGTGGAGGTGGTGCAACTCTATCTTTAAATGATACAAACATATTTAATCTCAAGATGGGTCTCGGCTCTGGCACAAACAACTATGGAGAATTATCCTCACTAAAACTTCTCATTTTGTTCTCGTTGGAAAAATAAGTCACATATCTACAAGTTTTTGGAAACTCATTGAATGTGATTAACTGGGTGAATAAAGATGAGAGATGTGGAAACTCATTTACTCCCTCTACTGAAAGACATTCAATATTTGGTGAAAATTTTTGACACGTTTCTACTTACACATGTTTACAGGGAGCATAAAAAAGAGGTCGAAAAGCTGTCAAAGGTAGGGATCATGATGGATTATGGTTCCGGGTTCATTGTGGAAGAAATAAATGGGCAACACTATGAATATTTTCATCCTCCTTTTCACGATGAAGTTGGTCATTGAAGAAAGAACTTTATTTGTTGCATCTATCAGACTCATGAGGACATTTTTTTTTTTTTTTTTGCTAGTTTGTCCTTGACCTGTGGGACTAGTCTGTGGCTTGAGAAACCGCAACTCAGGGGCATCTAATCCGTCAAAATCACCCGGGGATCGCACCCGGCCTGAGCCACACCAACCCTTAACATGGCTTGATTTTTTGTTCCAGCATGTTTCGAACCAGTGACTTAACATCACGGAGTGTCTTAACAACACACTCCATCACTAACTATCCTACACTACTCATGAGGACATATTAGTGGAATGGTAAATTTGTTTTTTTCTTATGTAATGCATTTTATGGATACAGTGGTCACTAGGAGTTTAAAAAACCCATTTTTGAGTGTAAAAAAATCTCTTACAAGATATTTACCACTTTTTTTGGAATGTTAAGCTTCCATGCATCAATACCTCTATAATGAGGCATCTACAAAATGTAATTTTTTTTTTTTGAAGTAATAAAATTAAACTTTTTTCAAAGAAATAAAATCATTATCAACAAATTAATTATTATAGATTAAGATAATTTTAAACATTTAACATTTATTATTTAAAAAAAAAAAAAATTATATATTCAATTTTAATATTTAAATATATGCAATAAAATATTTTAGTTGGAAATCTTCATCTCTTCCATTAAGAAAAACTTAGAAAATGCTCGAAACCTTAAAGTGTACAAGTTTTCAAAATTCCAAAAGTGAAAAAGAAAAAAGAAAAACCTAAAAAATGGTATCTTAATTTAGAAACCTTAAAATGTATCTTTTTATTTAGTATTTCAACGACCCCATACGTATACGTATAGTACTTTATTATCTTTTACACAAAATTTACACTGATATTATTTTACAAATAATATTATAACGCTAGCATAAACATTATGATATTAATTCATAATATAGTAATTTAGTTGTTTTTAAAAATAATTATTGATTCGTTTTTTTAATGACATATTTACTAGCATAGCTACATAATTGTGGTTGATCAACGTCTAAAAGTTGATAAGATGAAAACAATCTTTAAAAGAATATATTAAATTTTATTATTGGTTAATCACTTACGTGGCAGTTAGTTATCAAAGTAATTTTTAAATATGATTAAGTAAATGTAAAAAAGTAAACACATAAACGGATGTTTTTATAATAGCTAGTAAATTAATGATTGAAATCACAGCCATTTATTTTGTGTGACTACTAAGAATATTCCAGCCATATTTAATCGTGTCCATAGAAAACTTATTAAGCACTAAACCCCTATTAAATCTGCCCATTATCAATAGGTGTACGCCTTTCGACGTAATTATGATATGTGTATTTTCTAAATATTTGTATTAATGATTGTAATTGTATTTATGTTAGATTAGATTTAAATTTAACTACTATTACAATTTTAATTTTTTAATATTTATAATAAATAATAATATTATATTTAATTAAATATATGATATAAATTTGTAAACAAATTATATATATATATATATATATATATATATATATATATATATATATAACATGGCCTACCTTTGACTAAAAGTGTTATTGATTATTTCTTCTATTTTGATAAGAAGTTAATTTACACTTTGATCTCGTTAATAATCTTAACTACCAGTGCCATTTTAATTCCACCTCCACCTACATGATATCCATGTAAATCGAGTTTATATGTAAAATTTGAATGGTAAGCAAAGCGAGGTTTCCATGAGATCCAAAATAAAATATAAACGTTGAAGTATGGTTGTTGACTATGAAGATTGTGGGGAATATTGATCATGAGTCAGGTTAAATGGAATTTTTGACTTCGGATTTTATTTATAAGAAGTTATAAAAGTATACATACTCTACTCCCTTTTGGATTTGAACTTGTAACTTCTTAAAAGAAAACATGTGTTTTTAACCATAAAAAACATAATTTATATATATTTAATCAATTTTATTTGAAATTAAATCAGAAATGATTGGAACTGTAGATTTGACTCATTAAATTTGTAGAATTCAAATGTTTTACAAATAAATTTGACTGATTAAATTTGTAGAATTCAAATGTGTTACAAATTTTTAATGGAGCTGAATTTATTTATGTATTTAAAAAACAATAAAAAATTGTCATTTCACCACAGTTATATACAGTTAAGAACATGTGTTTCCTCCTAAAAAATCACAAGTTCAAATCCAAAGGGGATAGGGTATGTATACTTCCTTAGATTCAAATAGTTGGGCGAAGAAGATCTCATACACCAATTTAATGTATGGATTAACCATGACCTTAAAAATAGATTATTATTATTATCACACTTAAAAATAAAAATTAAAAAAAGCCCGAAAAAAAAAAAAAGTACAGGGATAAACTTAGCATATCTGGACACGGTTAAATTGAATAGAATAAAAAACCTTATTTGACACTTGGAATTGGCTGGATGCCAAGAATATAATTTGATATTAATTCTGTTGGTGGACGAACTTGAATACTTTATTAGTATTTTGACTGAAACGACACCCAGGCAATTGAATTCATTACCCGTCTTGGACGCGGCACTCGAACCTTCCCAACACCGCAGACGAAGGCCATGCGAAGTCTCGTGGTTCTCTTTACATACGCACTCATCTCCCGCCTACGGTGTTCAGACCGAATTCCAATTCTCTCCCCCGCTTCGTATCCTTCTCTTTTCATATTTCATTTCGATCCGCTAACTCCTGAAACATTTCAGTATGGCAATAAGTCTTAACCCTTCCGAGAAAAGTGTCAAGATTAACTTCGGCATCTATAAACCTGCCAGTGGCTACGATATCGATGACGCAGTGAGGCACATTAGGGCTTCCATCGCCTCTGCTGAGCAGGCCGGTAGCGTCAGAGCCGCCATTCTTTCCAACGTTAATGGCTCCTGGGTAGGATTAATTAACCCTCCTTCCCACTCCTGGGTATCCTCAGTTCTATTTATATAATCATTCGAATCAAGTTTAATATTTTTTTTGTGATTATACAGGTTGTCGTTTTCTGTGATTGGAGAGGCATTGCACCAAGACTATACGATTTGACCGAGGAGGCAACGGCTATTCTCAGAAAGGTGGATTGTGGGTGCTTCCATTTGATCTCTTCGGAGCCGAGGGAGGCTTTGGTTGCCCGGATATTAGTGGGGGACATTGTAAGCGTGCGGAGAATATACACGGAAAACAAGATGCAGGAGTTGCTCGCTTACAGCTGCCTGGTCGTGTTGAAGGCATAATTTGCACAGATAAAGGGGATTATTTACAGCGCCCTTTATATTAGACTTCCGCTAACTCATTTAGGGTTTGAAGTGCCTTTTATAAATTGGATTATGAGTTTCATTACTACTATTTCATTTGTAGTATTAATTAACGGAGTAGTGACTCCCTTATTTCGGGTGGAAAGTGGCCTCCATCAAGGCTTCCCATTGTCCCCACTATTTTTTCCACTGGTGGTGGAAAGGATTAGTAATTTAATTGAGGCATGAAGGAGAGAATGGGATGTTGATATTATGGTAGTTGCGGGAGGTATTTACCTCCACGTGTAAACTATGAGAATAGAATATTTCGGGAAGCAAAAAGAAACCCTAATGAGATGGCTAATAACTCTAGAAGACAAGTCAGCGTAAAAGGATAATTTGTATTAGGTTATTAGCCTCCAAGAGAAGAAGTCTGAGAATTAGTATAAATACAAGAGGCCAGTCTTCCTTCTGGCGGGCATTCTCAAAATTGCAGAGCAGCACTTGTGTGCATTGCAGTTGCCCAGTTTGTGCGCAAGTTTGGAGGAGAGTTGTGGTTGCAGTTGTTGCAACTAGCATATTTTGGTTTGGCTTGGACTATCTATTAGTTATGGTTTGGACTATCTAATCAGCTCTTGTTGGTGCGCTATCCTTGGGGAAAGGTGTGCTACCCTTTGTTTGGCTATATAGCCTAGGGTTTGCTTCCGGAGTGATTCTCCGTCAAGGTTAAGGTGCTCGGAGGGTGGCTTTGGCCTATGGTTGGGTGAAAATAATGATATTGTCAATGGTAAAATGAGCACATTCATTATATTATAACAGGTTATGGGCCCACACCTCCTTCATTCAGTCTAACCGCTGGAAGGAAGCATAGCCATAAGGATATTGAGCTCGTTGAAGAACTGTCGCTAGGGTTTCTAGTAGGAGTAGTCACCAAAAGCACTGTCGCTAGGGTTACTAGCAGGTGCAGTTGCAAAAAGCCTAATCTTCTCGTTGAAGCACCTTAAGCGAAGAGATTGACCTAATTTTCGGATAGACCATTGCGCCCTAGCCTAGCGCATCTCCTGGTACCCTCAGCAAGCCAAGATGTCAAGTTTGAGTTTTTGGTCAAATCTAAGGTTGACCAAGTCAAAGAAGCCATGACTTACTCCATGAAGTCAAAAAACAAGTTAGAAGGAGCTTCTAAATTCAGAGCGTGGAAGACAAGGATTGACCTCATCCTTGCCAAGAATAAAGTGTTGGATATCGTGAAAGGAAAGATCGTGAAACCAGAGTTTGAAGAAGGAAAAGAGAAGGAACCACAGAACGTTACAGCTATGGAGAAGTTCAAAGACGGTGACATCAATGTCATGAGTATCATAGTGGACTCTATAAAAGACCACTTGATACCCTACATCTCCCATCTTGACTCATCGAAAAAGATGTACGATGCCCTAACAAACCTCTTCTCGGTCAAAAACATTGGACAAGTAATGAGTCTGAAGAATGAGCTCTGTGACATGAAGATGAATGATGATGACAACATAACATCATACTTTGTGAGAATCTCTCAGTTAAGAAATCAACTACAAGCTATTGAAGAGATCATTTCAGAAAAGGAATTGGTAAACATAGCACTCAATGGTCTTCCCAAGACATGGGATGCATTTTCTGCAAGCAAGAACACAAGGAAGGAATATCCTACATTTGAAGAACTTTGGACTTGCTATGCTCAAGAAGAATCAAGGATCAGTGCAAAAGAGAAACCCCAAAAGAAGTACGATGATAAAGCCTTCACGGCAAGATTCAATAATTTCATGAACAAAAGGAAGTTTGGTTCAAAGAAGAAGTCAAATCAAGAGAAAGACATGTCACAAATACAATGCTTCAACTGTCGAAAGTATGGTCACTACAAGAATCATTGTCCTGAGCTAAAGAAAAGGAAGGAGACACATGAAGCATCAGTTACCGAAGAAAATGAACCTACAGAGAAGACCAAGCAGGATAAAGTAGACTTCTTCTTCTAAAGACAAGGTAACAATACTCTTCTTAGTTCTTGTACATATCTTGTTTCCATAGTCTTTGTACATATCTTGTATATCTATCTCTTAGAAGACGATATGTTCAAAGAGAAATTATACCTATGGAAGAAACAACAAGATAAGGATTTCTGTGACTACAAGTCAGATAATACACATGAAAGGATGAAATACATCAAACAAATCATGTGGAAGCTATTACAAGATAAGACGAAATCAAAATCAATCTTGAAAAAACTTAGAAGAAGCAAAGACAAAAAGAAGTCAGCAATCAAGAGGTAATTAGAGAAAGACTTGTGATACTTTGTAGAAGGCAATAAGGATGCAGATGAAAGCGTGGACTCTGTTAGATGGAGGGAGACGATTATATATTTCCAAAAGAAAAACATGCACTCATACATGAAGCAAGGATTAGAAGGGAGCTAATCCTATGATCCATTGAAGATGATGAAGTATATATCCATGGTAGCAGCCATGAAAAGTAGTATGTGTTCAGTTCGACCTTAGAAGAAGTCTTCTTTGAAGAGAAGCCTTAAAGTATCATTGGTTGTCCATCCACATCCATGATTCTATAATGGAATAAGTGGGATCTTTAGGGCATGGAATCTATAAGAAACTTCATGGACCCAAGAGCTAAAGATGAGGAAGAACATGAAAGAATCCAAGAAAGAAAGAGAAGTCAGAACAACCATTCATTGTATTAAGAATCACAAGATTACCAGTCTGATATGAACTCACTAAAAGCAATCAAGCAAAGGAACTGAAAGTTATATATGCAAGCATTGCAAGATCCAGAACTAGAGGTTCTCCCAGATGGAGGGAGAAGACTATGATGATTACTTGTTCCAGTAAACCAGACATACCTCTACATGAGTCATTATATCATCCAGAATATCCATGGGTTGGAGTTCTACATCAGATGAATGCAAAGACTGTTCTCCAGATAAATTGAAAAAAGAGTGTATGAAGATCAATCTCAAGACTTTAAGGCATACCAGAAAGAGACCCTTGTATGCAGATGGAAGAAGATAACTTGTTGAGAACCTCCAGTGCACAGCAGAAGTGTGGTGAAGATGTTCTATAACAAAGATATTGTATCAAGATGATTACTCAGAAGATAAGATCTCATGATGACAGAAGAAGTGCCACATGGATATGTTCCAGTTTGACCCTTGCCATGATGTTGTGAGCTAGCAGGAACCAAGAGGAATCCAAAAATGATATACTTTATTTATCAGAGCTACATGAAGCCCTCAAAGAAAACCAATGTTCCAGACCAAGTACATTTGAAATCAAGCATTACATTATCCATGATGAAGTCCAGAAAGGAGAAAGTGGTTCTCCAATACATATCTTCGTAGATGAGCATATAAGCAGACATTTTGGTAAAGCTTCTGTCCAAGATGAAAGAGTTTGCGTACTCAAGCTGGATCTCGTGGAGACGATTTCCTTATTGAAAAAGGAAGAGATGACTCCCAGTTTGGGAGGGAGCACTAATGTATTATGGACAATCATTTTTTAGTTCGAAAAATGGTCCAGGATGAGCAATTCCTTTCCAATTTGGAAAGTGGTTTGAAATTTCTGACGGACATGCATTTTTCTAGTTCAGAAAATGGTTCAGATCGAACGGTCATTTTCGTAATGAAAATGGTTCAATGGATTGTTGATGTACCATAGATAATGAATTACCATTGCGGTTAACATGGGGAGTGGTCTAGGGCAGTCTCTCTTCTTGAGGGTTACTCAAGAAGACTGGATCGCCTCGTCGGACAGTGATTTCTCATTATGGTTAACATGGGGAATGGTCCATTTTGGAGGTTGGTGCAGGACAGTAATTTCCTTTGGAAATGGTTCGGACAATCATTCCTTAGGGCGGATTCATTCTCTCCAGGTTTCACTTTATTTAGTGTCGGAGGAATGGCCCGGGGTGGGGAATGGTCCAGGTTCAGCAATCAGGGACAGGCATTCCTTAGGGCAAGCTCATTCTCTCCAGGTTACACTTTTTCTAGTGTCGAAGGAATGGCCCAGGGTGAGGAATGGTCTAGGCTCAGAAATCAGGACAGTTATTCTTCCTTACTTGAGAATAATAGTCCAAATAGTTCATCATTGATGTTTGACCTTCTGAGGGAAGATGCCCTTCCAATATCTCACAGATGTGAGTGGAAGAATGGCCCAGATGATTCATTTTATATCATAACATTGTTTCTATGCAGGTTGATATTAGATTATTGTTATGAAGACCGTATGTTTCTAGAGAGTAGATGTATACTACTGTGGTGGATGTGTTCCACTGTTTGATCAAGTATGTGCGTGGTACTTGGTGTCGTAGTGTACCATTGAATTGTAGTTGTGTACTACTATGGATAGACACAATTGTGTTCCATTAAATGATATTGTTCTGATTGCCTTGAATACTATCAACAGTGTTGAAAATAATCATCAACCAGATGAATGATCAATGAACAGAGATTTCCCAAACATAAAATGGTTCAAAACATTTACTCTTCTATATTAGAAGAATGGCCCTTGTGTCACTCTGTGGAGTGATCATCATGTCTGATTACTCAGATAGAGTATGGTTTCGAAAGGTGATGCAGCTGATGACACTGATTATGATGATGGTGCTCATGATCTAGTCATGAGATAGTCTATACAACTATGTTGATGCTACCAGGTGAATGGTATGTTTGTGCTCAAGATCATTACCTGTAATACCTCCCTAGCTATGAGGGAGTGTTGATATTATGGTAGTTGCGGGAGGTATTTACCTCCACATGTAAACCTGACGAGAATAGAATATTCCGGGAAGCAAGAAGAAACCCTAATGAGATGGCTAATAACCCTAGAAGACAAGTCGACTTAAAAGGATAATTTGTATTAGGTTATTAGCCTCCAAGAGAAGAAGTTGGCCAAAAGAAATAATATATATTGAATTAATAAGTACCCAGAATGAGAAGTCGGCCCAGGGAGTTAGCCAGAATTAGTATAAATACAGGAGGCCAATCTTCATTCTGGAAGGCATTCTCAGAATTGCAGAGCAGCACTTGTGCGCACTGCAGTTTCCCAGTTTGTGCTCAAGTTTGGAGGAGATTTGTCGTTGCAGCTGCTGCAGCTAGCAGATTTCGGTTTGGCTTGGACTATCTCTTGGTTATGGTTTGGACTATCTGATCACCTCTTTTTGGTGCGCTATCCTTGGGGAAAGGTGTGCTACCCTTTGTTTGGCTATCTAGCCTAATGTTTGCTTCCAGAGCGATTCTCCGTCAAGGTTAAGGTGTTCGGAGGGTGTCTTTGGCCTATGGTTGGGTGACAATAGTGATATTGTCAATGGTAAAATGAACACATTCATTATATTCTAACAGGGGGTTTAAAGTGGATCCATGTTGTTGGGACTTTATATCTCTCCCACCTGTTATTTTTAGACGATGTACTGATTTTTTGTAATGGAGTGAGAATGGATGCAAAGAATTTGAAGGATATTATGTACCTTTTTACTTGAATCATTGGAATGATAATTAAAATTGGTAAGTCCTATATATCCTTTAATGACTTAAAGGAGGCATTCATCACCTTCTATATGAGCCTATTCCCCTACATTGTGAAGAAACTAGATCAAGGTTTGAAATATTTTACCTCAAACCAAACAAGTACTACATAGAAGATTGGGGTTGGTTGGTGGTAAAGATTGAAAAAAGGTTATATTTTTGGATTCATAGGTGGTGGTTCTGGGAAAGAAGGATCACTCTTTTAAAAATGGCTTAGAAGTGATTTTGGTCTACCAGACGTTGCTTTCCTAGATTCTAAAAGGAACCCTTAAGAAGATTACAAAAATCAGTTTTGGATTCTTATGAGGAGGTGTCGAGGATCAATTTTTCATTACATGGGTTAAATGGAATTGCATCGACATCCCAAAGGATATGGGAGGGTGGGGACTCAAAAACATGTTTATATTTTCAAGAGCTTTAGTGACCAAAAGTGTTTGGATATTGTTTTTAGGAAAATTCTTGTGGTGTGAGGTAGTTGAATGGAAATATATTTACATGGACACACTAGAAGATTGGATAAGAAGTCCTAATAAAAACAGGAAAAATATCTTGGTGGTTTGGAAGGTTGTCCCAAAATCATTTTCGTTCATAGGGGAATGCCTAGCTTCGACGATTGGAGATGGATCTAGGGTATGTTTAGGCATAGATCCTTGGACAGGGTGTGATAAACACTATACTCTTCCACTCTCTTTGGTCCACTTGATGTGGGAGTGTGGCTATCACTGATCCAGATTTAGGAGTGGAACGAACTAATTAATAGACTAAATACAATAAAAATAGAGATAGGAAGAATAACACAAATATCCAGTGAACAATATATTCTATTAAATAAAGAAATAGGTTGAAACTGTAAAACTGCAGAACTGAAACTTGCTCGAATGGTGGTAGATATCTCTGAGAAGAGATGTGGTTGCTACACGCATCCGTCTAAGTAGAATGGATTAAAATGAGGATCCATAGGCCCTTTTAATATTACTCATGAATGCCAAAACCCTAGACATCCACAAACCTAACCCTAGAAGGTGAAACGTCAAAAGTCATGTGGGCCCTATGGGTAAGTTGGTGTAATTTGGTACCTCAACTTCCTAGGGTCATAACTTTTACATACGACCTTCGTTTTAGGCACGTGATAGCCCATTGGAAAGGTATTTTAGAGAAATACACATTCTTCCATCATACTCTAACTCCATCTACAGTCTGACTATGGAGATACAAAAAACAATGTTTAGGGCCCCAAAATAGTCCTGAAAGTACAGTAAGATGTGCTGACATGAAAACATACAAAAAAATTCAGATGGATTAGGTGAGAGGCCACCTATATCTACCTGGAGAATGTGTGAGGCTTCAAACAACCCCAGAAGTGTAGAACTCACAATTATAAAGCAATACAGAAAGACGTGCTGAACAAAAATAGACACGAGGAGCCAGTTGGAATAGGTGGGTGGCCAATAATATCCACTTGGATCAATCCTCCCCCCTTAGGAAGAAATGGTCTCCATTGCATACTTGATTTCCCCATCAAGTGAGGAAACTTCTGCTGGATTTGGCCCCAGGTGAGCCACTTGCCTTGGTGTAGGATTTTTCCTACCTTGACAACCCGATAAAGTTGGATCCGCTCCTGGTGAGTGCCCTTGACCTGTGTGTCCACAATCTGATCGGTGGATTCTTGTTCCATGTAGTCAGGTTTGAGCTCTTTTGGAGTTAATTTTTCGGCGATATCAGAGGTGTCCAATAGCGATGAAAAATATGGTTGAAGGAGGTCCACATTGAATACGGTATGCAAACCAATGAAGGGTGGAGTTTTGAGCTCAAAATCATTTCTACCCACAGCCTTGGTGATAGTGTAAGGCCCATACCGAAGTGGGTGAAGCTTCTGATGGGGCCCGATGAGACGCTCCTTCTGCAAATGTAACCAAACTTTGTCTCCAACCTGGAACTGGTGTGGTACCCTGTGTTGATCATGGCGTTGCTTTTACTTAGCATTGGATTTCTACAAAATCTCTCGGACCTGTTGGCGGATGTGTTGAATCCGCTCAATGAATCTGGTGGCTTTGTCGATCGCAAACTAATCATGGGAAGATTTGTTTTGTGTGGTGGCAAGATGAATTGCAACATCAATGGGTACCAAGGGTTGGAATCCCAGCCCCACCTGAAATGGGCTATGGTCGGTGGAGCTATGGAGAGCCCTGTTGTAACTGTGTTAAACATAAAGGAGACTTTTGTCCCATGTATTGGGATGCTAAGAATTTTACATGCATAGGATGTGCAAAATCATATGATTGGCGACCTCAGTTTGTCCATCGGTTTGGGGGTGGAAAGCAGTGGATTTTGTGAGCTTGGTGTCCAACAGAGACTAGAGACTCGACCAAAAGGTGTTGAGGAACTTGTTGTCTCGGTCAAAGATGATGGTATGTGGTATCCCAAAGTGGACCCAAACTCGTTCTAAGAAGATCTTGGAAGTCTCTACCACTGTGACGTTCTTCTTACAGGCTATGAGGATGGCCATCTTCGAAAATTGATGAACGACCACAAACACACAATCATTCTCATGCTTGGTGGACGACAAACTAGACATGTAATCCATTGAGATGGATTCCCATGGCTTCTTGGGATCAAAAGAGGGGTGTATAATCCTTTCTTCTTGATGGTTGGCTTGGAAATGGCACAAGCAGTGCAAGATATGATATACTTTTTGACGTCATGTCGAAGTTTTGGCCAATAAAAATGTTTCTGAAGAACGACCACAGTTTTCTCTAAGCCAAAATGTCTTACCACCCAACTGTAGTGGGATTCCCAAATTAGCTTTGCATGCTCACTTGTAGGAACACAGAGATGGCCCACGTAGCATAAGAGTCTGTCCTGAATGTGAAAATCAATGACAGTGGCGCCTGTACCCAAGAGTTGATATGTGGTGGCGAAGTCGGGATCTTTCTGATAAAGTTGGGTCCACTATGATGCTTCATGTCCACAGGAATGGAGCACAGTGGTGAGTGCAGCCATAGGAGGCCCATTGAGGTAGTCAACGACACGATTGGAGATACATGTCTTATACGTGATGTTGATATGGAAATGTTGCAGGTAGGTGGACCACTTTTTATGGCGGTTGTTTTGTAATTTCCCCTATGTCTGTATGAACTATAGAGGCTTGTGATCAGTGTGTATGATCATCTCTTTCCCCAGAATGTAATGTTTCCATTGACGTCAAGCTTGTACAATGGAATACATTTCCTTGTCATAGGTGGGGCATTTACGGACAGTATCGGATAGTGTATCACTATGGTATGCCACAGGATTCTTGTGTTGAGTGAGAACTGTGCCTACAACATAGTCATATGCATCAGTCTCAATCTCGAATGGGTGTTGTAGATCGGGCAAGGAGAGTACTAGAGCTGAGCACAATCGATGTTTCATATCATCGAATGCTCATTGTTGTTCCTTCCCCCATACGACCTTGGCCCTACCATCACCCTTTGTCACCTGGATGAGGGCCCATGCAATATGAGAGAATCCCAACACGAATCGTCAATAGAAATTGGCTAGACCGAAGAAGCTCCGAAGCTCGGTCAGTGTGGTCGGGGCTGGCCAATCACGAATGACTTGGATCTTCACTGGATCAACATGTACTCCATGCTCATCAACAAAGTAGTTGAGGTATTCGACTAATCTTGAAAACTCCAACCATAGAAATATTTTTAATCAGATTAATTCCTTGTACGGTAGGGAGATTCTGGACGAAATTCGCGTTTTAGAAAAGCTCCGGGTGAAGATAAAGAAAATATTGGCAGATCTGGAATTTCTTAAGAACTGTAGGGATAAAAACGTGCTCCCCAAATTCGCACAAATTCAACACCGAACCAGAAATAAATGGAACAACGCAGCATTCTCCAAGCTAGGGTTAAGAAATTAAGACCTCCTTCAAACCACTTGTAACCATCAAACAAAATATGAGATCCGTAAAAGACAAAATAGACCCCCTCAAAGGTAAAGGAATCTACAAAATAGAGTGCTCATGTGGAAAATGCTACATCGGTGAAACTGGTCGCTCCTTCCAGATTAGGATAAAAGAACATGGAGCTGACATTAAGAATGAACGCATCCGCACCTCCGCCCTAGCTGAAC
>ML818795.1:33132-46395 GCA_009831015.1 Picea engelmannii
AACTTTGGAGACTTCTTGCCTTATGAATGCCAGTTTCTTTCACGTCTTCGTTTTAACTGTGTTAGAGCAGCTTGGAATTGGAGGATCCAGTCGAGTTGTAGCTATTATAGGATGATGTTGTAATTGATCGTTGTAATAGTTACAGAGCCTCTAATCAGTTCCTGTGATTTCTTTGACGCTGAATGACTTGGAATTGGAGGATCCAGTCAAGTCCTTATTCAGTTTCTCGAAACCCTGAAACCAGGAGGATCCTGCTTTCGAAGTTTTTCCCCTACAAACCACTGCAAGCCTGTTGCCCAGAGATGTTTGTTCATCTTTTCCTAAGTCTTCCACCTGCTCATCTTTAAATCAACCCACTGGCTGAAGTTAGGATTCCAGACCTCCTCTGTTCTTTACGTACTAGACTCAGTCCCTGAGTTAGAGTGATACCTCCTAGAGACATTATCTCCATCTGATCACCCTTTATAAACAAATCGTGACATAAGACTGATGGGCGTTGGGCTCTGCTCCTGCAAACAATCCAGGAGTGACTTCTGACGCTAACATTTATGGCGCCGCTGTCGGGGACGGAATTGAAGATTTTTCCTGGGTAGAACGACATTGAGCCTCTGAATCCAAAGGTGCATAGGATCATCAGAGCCTTTCGGATTGCTAATTTTGCACTTGGCGACTCCATTGTGACGACTCCGCTGGGGAGAACCTGCTATGTTAATTATGGCTTTCAGAGGCAGGCATACGCGGTCTCACCCACAGCTGCCTCTATCTACGCCCGAAACAAATCCAGAGGCGGTGCTCAGAAAGGGAAAGGCCTCCGAAGAAGAAGCATCCATCACCGAACGAGGTAATCCACCATATCCTTCTGTGGGAGCTCCTTTTTCTCCTCCTCAGTTATTTGACAGGCCTGTCTCTGCAATTTCCCGTTTCTTAAATTTTGGGAGTGTTCCTGTTGAGTTTTCCCCTCCCGGTCTGGGACTAGAGGAACAAGACTTTGTCACTCCCCTCTCCCCTGAAGCCGTGCCTTGGCGTAGACCCGTGACCTCAGAAGATTTCCCCATTCCTGCACAAGGAGGAGCACCTGCTGATTGGAGCTCGGTAGCATGTTCCTTGAATCACCTCTTGTTTCCCACCCCACTCCGAGATTTACTCCCGCTAGCCCCTTCGCAGACTCCTTCTCCTCCAAATTCTCCTCCACCTAACATCCCTATGGCTGGTGCTAATCCCCCTCTGAACATAATGGACGCCATAGTCGCTGCCAGATACTCTCCCTTAGTTCTTCCCCATCCTATGAATCCTCTCCCTGCTGGAGATTACCTGAAATACATGCCCAAGTTCACTGGGGAAGGAGACTTAACTGCTGAAGAGCACCTAGCTGCTTTCTACAGTTATGCAGACAACCTCAATATTGAAAATGAGTATGTCTAGATGAGAGTTTTCGTCCAGAGCCTGGATGGTGGAGTGAGAAAGTGGTTTAGAGGATTGGCCCCAGGATCTATTGCTGGGATTGAGGCTCTGGATAGTTCTTTCCTGAGGCAGTGGGGAGATAGGAAGGACTTCATGTATTACATGACATAATTCGGGTCTTTGAAAAAGATGGGAGGAGATTCGGTCTCTGACTTCTCCAAAAGATTTAACAAAATGTATAATAAGATTCCTGCAGAGATAAAGCCCTCAGAAGCCTCTGCCCAAATTTCCTATGCTGGTGCATTTGACCCTGATTTCTGCCTTTTGCTGAGAGAAAGAAGAGCCACCTCCTTAGCCCAAATGCAAGATGCAACCATAGAAGTGGAATCCAATGTATTAGCAGCTGACAGACTGAGAAACAAGGCTGACGCAGACATAAGAAAAGGGAGGTCAGAAGCCTCAACTTCTGGATCATTGGCGTCTCACCCTCAAGTGGATGAACTGACCAAGATGGTGAAGTCTCTGTCTGCAGAGATGGAGAGGATGAGGATGGAAGGGAGGCAGGCGTATAAAGGCCCTCAGATCGCTGAAAACAATGGAGGTTACAGGAGGCCAAATAATTTTACTCCCCCGAATGTGCAGAAAGAGAAGGGAAGAGACAGAGAAGACCAGAAGATTCAGGCCCCTTTTCAAAACAATTTTGTGACCGAGGGAAGAGAAAGAGAATCAGAGGAGCTTGATGCTGAAATCCACTGCGTTGGAGACACTCCTCCTTTTCCTCATCTCACTCAATCTGCATACGAGGAGTCTCTCATGGACATCCAGCTGAATGAGCTAAGCAAAGGAGACAAGGCTAGTGGCGGCCGAGGCAGGTACAACCTAACGTCTGATAAAAAGATGGCAGCGCCTGATATTCCTCAGCAGTCCATTAGAGAAAAGAGACCTGCTAATGAAGAAGCAAATGATCACAGAGGTAAGAAAGCTCACCCCCCCTTCCCCCATTGTCCATAATCATGTTCCTGAAATAAAAGAAATTCCAAAGCCTACATCTTCTTTTAATTTTGAGCATGAGATTCAAAGGATCAGAATCCCTGTGCCCCTCACTGAGCTGATTAAACATGGCGAATTTAAAAAACGCTTCTCTGAGCTTTTACAATTTGAAGCCTCATGCCTTCCCTCAGACTCCATAAACCTCCAAGACGAAAAGCCAACAGTTGTCCTAGGTCCCATGGTAGAAAATAGAGATGACTCATCCCCTCCCTTCTACACCTCCTTGAACATACATGACAAAGTGTTGCACAACTGTTTGATGGATTCAGGGGCCTCTCACAACCTCATGCCCAAAAATGTCATGGAAGAGTTGGGACTAGAAGTTACTAGAGCCTATCATGACCTCTATTCTTTTGACTCCAGGAGAGTTCAGTGTCTTGGAGTGATCAAAGACCTGGTTGTGACCCTATTTCAACTGCCCATGAAAAGTGTGGTCATGGATATCGTAGTAGCCGATGTCCCCCCCAAGTTCAGAATGTTGTTATCAAGATCTTGGATAAAAAGACTGGGGGGAACCTTGCAGATGGACCTCACATATGCTACTATCCCAGTGTTCGGAGGAGAGCACAGAAGACTGTACAGGGAAGCTCAATTGGCCTATATAATCAGTGATGAAGCCAACCCCACCAACCATCCTATTTTTGCCTTAGACACTGATTTAGGCTCCAGTTTACTGCATCTCACCCATGCCCCAGAGCTACCTCTGAGACTTAGAAAACAACCCACTGTTTCCCCTGAAGTTCCTCTCTCCATCACCCCAATCTGGAAAATGTTTTTTGATGGAGCCTGTTTCCGAGAAGGCGCTGGAGCTGGAGTAGTTTTTGTGTCGCCTCCTCAGGAAACCATATCTCTGTCATACAAATTAGAATTTGAAGCTACCAACAATGTGGCAGAGTATGAGGCTCTTGTTCTGGGACTAAGGGTTGCGAGGGAAATGGGAATTCAGGAGATACCAGTGTTCGGTGATGCAGAGTTGGTGGTCCAACAGGTCAGAAACGCTTATCAAGCTAAGCATCCTCGACTCAGAAGTTACAGGAATGAGGTCTGGGACCTTGCTGACAGTTTCTTCTCGGCATTTAATATTTCTTTCATCTCAAGAGAGGAGAACATCTTGGCGGATTCCTTGGTTGCATCGGCTAGCAATTTCAAAGTACCTCTACCACCCAAATTCAGATATGACATGGAAGTAAAATACAGACCCTCCATACCTGACAACGTCAAACATTGGAAGGTATTCGAGGACGATCTTGAGGTCAAGAGGTTCTTGGAGACTGTTGAGGAATTTTCAGAAATGCACATAGACCAAGATGTCGTCCCAGAGGAAGAGCCCGATGGGGGTAATCTTCTAAATAAGATTGCAGGGCGTGACATTGTACAACTGCCCAGCAACCATATTCCCAGGGGACTCGTTCCCTTGGAAAGGCTTTTTGATAGTAATGATGTGTCTGTAAAAGGAAATGTCTCGGAGGAGGACGTTGATACTATTCAGTGCAACATTGGAACCGAGAGTGAGCCCAAGTATGTCAAATTGTCAAGAAGTCTGACAGGGGAGCAGAGGTCTGAATACATTGGACTCTTAAAGGGATTTGCTGATGTGTTTGCCTGGACCTACGAAGACCTCAAAACCTATGACACATAAAATCCCATTAAAGGAGGAGGCAAAGCCTTTCAGGTAGAAGCTGAGGCAGATCAATCCCATGCTGCTGCCCATCATGGAGAGAGAAGTGAAGAAGCGGCTTCAAGCTCAGATCATCGTTCCACTGAGATATTCAGAATGGGTGGCTAATTTGGTGCCAGTAAGGAAAAAGAATGAAGAGATCCGACTCTGTGTAGACTTCAGAAACCTGAACAGAAGCTCACGAAAGGATAATTACCCCTTGCCGAAGATGGAACATATACTGCAGAGGGTGACAGGAGCTTCCAGGATGTCCATGATTGACGGTTTCTCTGGCTACAATCAGGTCTTTGTTCTGCCTGAAGACAGGGAAAAGACAGCGTTCACCACTCCATGGGGCACGTTCATGTATGCTAAGATGCCATTTGGACTAATGAATGCGGGGGCGACTTTCCAGCGTGCCATGGACATAGCTTTTGTTGGGGAAAAAGAAAAATTTGTGGTCGTTTATCTGGATGACATCACAGTATTTTCGAAATCTGATGTAGAACACCGTCGTCATCTCAGGAAAGTTTTCTTGAAATGCAGAAAGTTTGTCATTTCATTAAACCCCAAGAAATCGTTATTCACCATGCAGGAGGGAAAATTGCTAGGCCACATAGTATCAGTGGAAGGAGTCAGGATTGATCCCAGCAGAGTTGAGGCGATACAAGCCTTATCGATCCCGAGGTCTAGGAAGGAGGTCCAATCTTTCCTCGGTAAAATTAATTTCCTAAGGAGGTTTGTGCCTAACTTTGCTGAGGAGGTAAATCTTATAACATCCATGTTAAAGAAAGAAAATGAAGTAAGGTGGACCCCTCAATCGCGACATTCCTTTGAACAAATCAAGAAGGCCCTGACTGAAGCTCTTGTGCTGATCAGTCCTGATTACTCAAAGGATTTCCTTATTTTCTCCTTTGCCTCACCCGACACAGTGGTTGTTTTTCTATTACAGACAAATGACAGTGGGTTAGAATAGCCTATTGCTTACTTTAGCCGAGCATTAAGGGATTCCGAAGTCAGGTATGACACTATGGAGAAACAAGCTTATGCTCTAGTGAAATCTCTCAAAGATTTTAGAACCTATATCCTGCAATCGAAGATCGTCGCCTATGTCCCCTCGGCTGCTCTTAAAGATATTCTTATTCAGCCTGACATAGACGAGAGGAGGAGTAAATGGATAGCCAAAATCCTGGAGTTCAACCTGGAAATAAGGCCCACCAAGTTGATCAAAGGGCAAGGTTTAGCCAAACTGTTGGCTGAGGCAAATTGCCAAGCTTTGGGGATAAGTTTCATCAACGAATGCTCAGGTATTCAGCAGGATCGGCTATCTGACATAGATCATCAAAAGGAGCCCCCATTGGCTCAATGTCCTTGGTATAAGGACGTCATATACTTTTTGCAGGAGCTGCGGCCTCCAGATGGCCTGCAAAAAAGCAAAGCCAGAGCTCTAAAGCTCAAAGTTGTCAGGTACTGCCTAATCGATCAAGTATTATATTGGAAAGACCCCCTGGGGGTGCTTCTAAAATGTATAAGTCCCCCAGAGGTCGAGAAGGTCGTAGTTGAATTTCACAGCGGCCTGTGTGGGGGGCACCATTTTTGGAGAGCCACAGCCCACAAAATCCTCAGGGCTGGATACTACTAGCCTACCATGTTTGCTGATGTCTGCAAAAGGGTCAGAGCCTGCATCAATTGTCAAAAATTTGCAGGAAAGCAACAACTCAGGTCTTTGCCGTTAAAGCCAGTGGTGGTTTCAGGGCCTTTCCAGCAGTGGGGCCTAGATTTTATTGGAGAAATTCACCCTCCCTCCAGTGGGCAGCATAGGTGGATCCTGACTGCTACAGATTTCTTTACCAAATGGATTGAAGCTGTCCCCACCAGGAGTTCTTCCCACAAGGTAATCATTGGATTCTTGGAGGACCTTATCGCAAGGTTCGGCTGCCCAAATAAGATTGTCACTGATAATGCAGTCGCTTTCGGGTCTGAACCATTGGCCAAGTTCTGTGAGCAGTTCGGGATTAAGCTGATTCACTCCACCCCATATTATCCGTAGGGCAATGGTTTAGCAGAGTCCTCCAACAAAAGTTTAATAAGAATCATCAAGAGGCTGTTGGAAGACAATCAAAGGTCTTGGAACTCGAAGCTTAAGTTCGCCCTATGGGCTGATCGGGTGACTACAAAGAGAGCTACATGCCTCTCCCCTTTCTAGTTAGTCTACGGAGCCGAAGTTGTTTTCCCTTCTCAGCTAGCCATCCCTGTAGCAAAATTCCTCCAGGACTATCAGGAGGAGCCTGATGACATGATCAGAAGGATTCATCAGTTAGTAGAAGTCCAACAAGCTAGGGAGCAGACATTGGACAGGATCCAGGACCATCAGCAGAAAATCAAGCAAGTCTTCGATAGGAAGGCCAAGAAGGAGCGGTTCCAAGTGGGAGACCTGGTATTGAAATGGGATGCTCCTAAACAAGATAAGGGCAAACACAGCAAATTTGAAGCCCTGTGGATTGGGCCTTTCAGAATCTCCGAGGCTTTCTTAAACAACACATACAGGTTGCAAGATTTGGAAGGTGAAGAGGTTTTTTACAGCCCAGTAAATGGGCATTTCCTAAAGAAATGTTTTGTTTGAAGTCTCAAATAACTCTTTTGTCTGTAAATATTGTCCTTGTTGTTTCTTAGTTCTTTTCTTTTTGTTTTTGCGGCCTAATAATGACTCCATATCCCAACGGAAAGGCGACTGGAACTGCAGAAGGAGTTCTTAGAGCATCACAGGGACGACTTTATCCCCCATGGAGCCTAATGTTAGTAACAATTGTGGTATCATGATTTTAAAGGGTAAGAAGGCCGTGACCTTTCGAGTATCGAAAGACCGATGGGATCCTAGCCATTGATCTTGGCAAGATGCGTGTCAGACATTAGAAGGAGAGTCGGGATTTCCGTCCATCGGAGGATCAGAGTTTCTGAAGGCAGGGAACTCTTACATGAGTAAATCGCGATGAGCGATTTCCCGACTGAATCAGAGCCTTCTTGTCAGCTGTGGCACGTGGCGAGAGATCCTGCAGAGTCAGGGATCGGGGATATGAAAGTGCCATGCACATGACAACAGGAATCGCGATATCCCGATACCCGATTTCCCGACATAGATACGAATCATAGTGGAGGACAGGTGTCGGAAGGACAATCCGTGTAGGAAGGCAGCACCAAGTGGCATCGGCACATCGCAAACTCGGATGTTTGTAAGTTTGAGCAGCAAAGATTTGTGCGTAGAGTTGCGAGGTCGCGAGAAGCGATGTCCTGGCAATTGTCGGATTAGTGTGTGGGACCAAAGGAGCAAATGGAATACAGGTGGCAAGATTTCGAGTCGGGGAAGGGGTCGTTGACATGTCAATGGCCATGAGCCATCAGGGATCGGGGAATCGCGAATCCGAAGGACGCGTGAACATTGACCTCGCAAACCCCGAAGCTCCAATGGAAGGCTATACGGCCGCAGGCATGTGGTAACGGTCATTTGGACCAGGGCATAGTCAGGGGGCTAGCACGCAAGGAGCCATCGACAATCGGAGAATCGCGACTCCCGGGCACTTGTGTATCGAGGCATCAAAAACGCCGAAACCCCGACGGAGGTTCGGCTCGGGTCACATAAGAGGTGTTCATATGGATGATAGTATAGCCGGGAGGGCTAACCCATGCACGCACTCATCGGAGAATCGGTGATCAGGAATTCAAAGGGTTAAGAACTCTTGACAGCAGGAATCGCGAAACCCCGATCCCCGATACAGAGTCAGGGATGACCATGGTCAGGTGCTGAAGGTCGTGAAGAGATTGGAAAGGACCTGTGGATCGGGTTGTTGCAGTAGTGTTTCCCAAGGGAATTCAAGGAGTCGTTTCAGCTCAGCAGAAAAGGATAAGGAAGGTAGGTGAAGCCTCGCGTCACCCATTTATTGCAGAGTATGGAGGTTCCGACTGGCCTTTACCCAGGAGGGTCCCTTTGTACCGATTTTCTGCAGAAAGGTCACACCGAGTCTTCAACTCACCAAGAGAGCCTGAGCACGCCAATTCAAAAATTAAAAGAGGCTCAGCTACCCCCTGGCGCAAGCCATGCTGAATTGAAGAAGCATATGATAGGAGTCCAGAGGACAGATTTGATTGAGGAAACGACCCCCCATTAAAAGTCCTGAGATATTGTTGCCAAGCGGATTTTGGCTGAAGTATATGTAGGCATTTTTTCCATTTTGGAAGCTATCGATGGTTGAGCAGAGCTCCCGGGTTGTAAAGTTTTAATGAAGCATTGTTGTTCTGGATATATATGAACTTTGGAGACTTCTTGCCTTATGAATGCCAGTTTCTTTCACGTCTTCGTTTTAACTGTGTTAGAGCAGCTTGGAATTGGAGGATCCAATCAAGCTGTAGCTATTATAGGATGATGTTGTAATTGATCGCTGTAATAGTTACGGAGCCTCTAATCAGTTCCTGTGATTTCTTTGACGCTGAATGACTTGGAATTGGAGGATCTAGTCAAGTCCTTATTCAGTTTCTCGAAACCCTGAAACCAGGAGGATCCTGCTTTCAGAGTTTTTCCCCTACAAACCGCTGCAAGCCTGTTGCCCAGAGCTGTTTGTTCATCTTTTCCTAAGTCTTTCACCTGCTCGTCTTTAAATCAACCCACTAGCTGAAGTTAGGATTCCAGACCTCCTCTGTTCTTTACGTACCAAACTCAGTCCCTGAGTTAGAGTGATACCTCCTAGAGCCATTATCTCCATCTGATCACCCTTTATAAACAAATCGTGACATAAGACTGATGGGCGTTGGGCTCTGCTCCTGCAAGCAATCCAGGAGTGACTTCTGACGCTAACACCACTGATCTGGATTTAGGAGTGGAACGAACTAATTAATAGAATGAATACAATAAACACAGAGATAGGAAGAATAACACAAATATCCAGTGAACAATATCTTCTATTAAATAAAGAAATAGGCTGAAACTATAAAACTGCAAAACTGAAACTTGCTCGAATGGTGGTAGCTATCTCTAAGAAGAGATGTGGCTGATACGCGCATTTGTCTGAGCAGAATGGATTACAATGAGGTTCCATAGGCCCTTTTCATATTACTCATGAATGTCAAAACCCTAGACATCCACAAACCTAACCCTAGAAGGTGAAACACCAACATTCATGTGATCCCTATGGGTAAGTTGGTGTAATTTGGTACCTCAACTTCCTAGGGTCATAACTTTTTCATACGACCTCCGTTTTAGGCGCATGATAGCCCGTTGGAAATGTATTTCAGAGAACTACACATTATGTCGTCGGAATTTGATTCTGTCTACATTTTGACTATGGCGATCCAAAAAAAACAATGTTTAGGGCCCCAAAACAGCCCTGAAAGTACAACAAGATGTGTTGACATGAAAACATACAAAATAATCCAGATGGATTAGGTGAGAGGCGACCCATATCCACCTAGAGAATGTGTGAGGCTTCAGACATCCCCATAAGTGTAGAACTCAGAATTATAAAGTAGTACAGAAAGACGTGTTGAACAAAAATAGACACGGGGAGCCAGTTGGAATAGGTGGGTGGTCACCAATATCCACATGGATCAATCACACCCCAAGTCATATTTTTTATCAAAACCAAACTTTGATTTGGAGGCAAGGATGGTTGTCAACAGATCGAATGGAACTTGGGAATGAGTGGAAAGATGCATGGAATCATTATGTGTCCAGCTTGCAGAGGTCACATGTTCGTATTAGGGATCAGGGGGACGAGTTGGTTTGGGTTTTCTCACCATCCAGAGTTTACACCCCAAACAGGGATACATCCACCTGGATTCTGAAACTGTCTAGAGGGAGGAAGTTTGGTGGTGGAAAAGGCTTTGGAATTTAAAATGTCTAGCAAAGGCTCAGGTTTTTATGTGGTGTCTTCTCGAAAATAAAACACTCGCATGGGACAATATGCAAAAAAGGAATAAGTTGGGGCCAGATTGGTGTTCCTTATGTAAATAATCCAAGGAATCGAATAGACATTTGAGATTGAATTGTTCTTTGTTTGTAGGGGTATGGAGGGAAATGGAAGTTGTAAACCAGATATATATAAAATACATATAATATTTATTAATTATTTATCTCTATCTTACAACAACGAATGACAAGGCTATATATATAAAGCCTTAAAGCCTTAGTGAGGAGATGCAACACTTTACAATAGAATTCACAATAGTTAATTACATATATTAATGATTATTGAATAATTAGTTATACTATAAGTCATCCCTCCTTCAAATGTTTTTTCCTCGAAGCACTGGTAATTTGAGCGCCATGACTGGAGTAAGCGATCAATCACCTGAAGAGAATCAATTCTTGGAACTTGGTATATATCATTGACTACACTGTCCACTTGGAAACCACCGTGATAGTGTCGTGAGGTAGATAATTTTATCATGTGGAATGCTTCCTGTGCCTAGTTGTCACTTGTATTTACAAGGAGCATACTACCAATAAAAGGCCTTGTAAAAAAAGTCATGGGAATTGTTTCCTAAACCCTTTTTATGGTTCTCATCCCTTCCACACAATTTTCTACATCCCTTGGATGGGAAAAATAATTGAATATGACATAAGGATCTTCATTAAAATCTCGAGACCTAAGACGGAGATCCCCCTTGGATATAGGCCCAACAATGAACTCAAAAATGTTGACCACATTGATATGTTTACCAAATAGTTGATTAAATGTGTATATGTCTGCCCCTTCTTGATCATAAGTGAATGGATTATGAATTGAAATCCTAGATGATTCGATAATGCTTCCTGGATTTACACTCACAACTCGAGGTAATGAATATTCAAGGAGTCGAGGAGAGACAAATGTAATCCCAACTTTTTGGTTATCAGTCATTCCTTGTCCGACACCAGGAAAATTTATAACCGTGGGGATTCCTAAATATTCCAAGTGCTCACATGGGTCGATTCCACTGAGGATAAGTGGTTAAGGACTCCCAAGAGAACCACAATAAATTATGACCTCACCTCCATTGCTTGGATTTAATAGAGCCATATGAGATGCTCTAACAGTGTCCAAATAATCTACATCATAAGCCTTGGGTTTCAACATAGTTCATAATCCTTTCTCTTTATCACTCTTATTGAAGAGGGATCTGGGAGACCTTTACCCGTATCACAATTCTAATATTGTTGAAGTTCACATGCTCAAGTAAATCGGATGAGGAATGGAGTAATCCTTTGTTGTCAAAAGTGGTACCCCCAACTTTAGTTTCTTCGATTTGGGCCAATATATACTCATTATAAGGATATGCTACAGCTTGGAGAAGGCCATCTCTAAAGGACCTTTTCCATTGTTTGAGAGCAAGAAGAAACACCAGAGAGTCCTCCACCCACTAGTAGGATTGATGAACAAGGGACTCCTCCCACCATGAATCTTGTATATATGTTAATTCTGCGATGGTGTAGAAGCCAACACTTATCGTTTTGCTTCCACCGAGAACTATTCCTCCCTCATTATTGAGTTCTTGGTGCGTGATTGGTAGGTTATGGCCCAACCCACCTCATTTCAATAACAATACTGTGAAATTTTGAGATAGTGTGGTTTGCAATGGGAAGCCTATTGTTCCCCCACCCACAATGATGTAGTCATATAATTGTAGATTCGACATCGAAGTAGTGTCTGAGCATACAAACATATAGGTTGGATGCTCTTTGTTACCATACAAATCTATTATTTCCTTATGAGTAGATTCGGGCATAGAATAGTGTTGGGAAGCACTTTGAAGCCATCCAAAACATTTTGATAGCCACATTATGTACGACTCTGATAAAAAATATATTCTTGTTCCCAATTCATCATTTGATACACTTGCCAAAATTGTGATGTTGGCAGAATTTATGTACTTCAGGAAGGGAGCATTTTGTAGGTGACTCGAAAGTCTGGGATTCCAATTTTCAACGATGAAACAAAGAAGTTACACATACAAATTTTCAAACTGACCATTCACCCAACCACATGATTGAATGCAACCAACATACCAATCATATAACACATTTTCCACATGCAAGAACTTCAAGATATTAGAAAACTCGGACTTATCAAGGAAAGTATGGACTATTTTGTCTTCACCAGTCAAGAAAGCATCCAGGACGCTTTGCCAACATCATTTTATTTCTCTCTCCACTGATTGAAACATCTTATTCAAAAAATTTCTATCGTTGTTTGACGAATTATTGGATTTCTCATACTCCTCACATGCATTTATAATGCAATCAAGAAATTCTTGGGCATCAGTTTGTTCATCGGGGATCAAGTAATCCCCAAAGATTTTCAAATTTGAGGTTAACGTCTCCAACACCTCACTGTCTACCCTAGCCTTTCTTAGCAACCACAAAATCTTATACTCCAACAGACACTTGGGGCATTCTTCTTTATTAACATATTTAGAGCATGAAGATAAATGTTTCATTTGCAGACAATAATTTGTGAATGGAGGACTATAGGTGAGACATTGTAAGACGTTGTAATCATAGCACGACATTGTAGCATTGCATAGTCCCACTGGTTGTTTCTTTCAATGATTTTTCAAGATGCCCCTGATTTATCTATTCCAAGTCAACTCCATCTCCATTGGAAGAAGAAAGAATATAAACACTGGGATCAAAATTTTTGAGTTGTGTCATCTGAGAGACTATAGGATTAAGCCCCGACTAGATGTGGTATTGCAACACTCACCAAATAAGGATTTGTTTGTCTTCCCTGTATCTTCGATTGCCACACATTTCTCCTTTGAGTTGGACTTGACAATGGAGGCAACATTGGCATGCTTTTTTCTTTGGTTAATACCATAAAAAACAATTAGCTTGGCGACCTCGGGGTTCGTCTTGGTGACAGAGGGATTCTTCTGGTGTTCTTCTTAACGCGAGATTTGGTTTTGGCGGAAACCCCTCTACTTTAAGTATGTCAAGACTGCCTTCTCTAGTTGTTCTTCTATTATTTCGTTCACAAAATTCTTCATTTCTTTAAGAGTGTTGCTCATATTTTCCATAATGGTTTTAATTTTCATGTTTTTAAGAATGATATTTTTCATCTTGAACGGATGTGCTTTTGGCTTTCACCAAGCTTTCACTTTGATACCAATTAGAAGTTGTAAACTCT
>ML818795.1:48250-78713 GCA_009831015.1 Picea engelmannii
CGTCCATGTCCGTGTCCCGATCCTTGAACGTGCCCTCGGCTATCAGCTGCGCTCGCATTTCCGGAGGGGTTTCGAAGGTCGGCCTTCTCCATTTGTTGGCTGGATCTGCATTTGCAGTAACCTGGCTATAGGAGATGCCTGTCAGCGCCTCTCCAGGCCCTTGCGGGAGCCCCTGCGGGGCCATTGATTCGTTGCCTCAGTCCGCTGCGGCGCGTGAGGTTGTAACCCTAGTTTCTCCACCCGATTCTAACATTTAACATTTATTATTTCAAAAAAAAATTAAAATTTTTTATATATTCAATTTTAATAAATATTACTTTCAGATATGTACAATAAAATATAATATTTTAGTTAGAAATCTTCATATCTTCCCCTTTTAAATTTGCTTCTTAATTTAAAGAAAAACTTTCTTATTTAGAAATCTTTCATTTTAACTTTACTTAAAGAAAAACTTTTTTACTTGAAAATTTTCATCTCTTTGTTTTCTAACTTTGCTTCTTAATTTAAAAAAAACTACTTTAATTACTCACCAAAATTCCAAAAGTGAAAAATAAAAACCTAAAAAATGCTCTTTTAATTTAGAAACTTTAAAGTGTACAAGTTTTCAAAATTCCAAAAGTGAAAAAAAAAATTCAAAATTCCAAAAGTGAAAAAAAAATCTAGAAAATACTCTCTTAATTTAAAAACCTTAAAGTTTACAAGTTTTAAATCTTTTTATTCAATATTTCAAGGACCCCACACATATAGTACTTAATTATCTTTTACACAAAATTTCCACCCGATAATATTTTACAAATAATATTATAACGGTAGCATAAACATTATGATATTAATTCATTGATTAATATCCTTTGACTAATAATCAATATAAATAATATAATAATTTAGTTGTTTTCAAAAATAATTATTGATTTATTTAAAATAATTGTTAATTAATCTTTTCATTATGTTACCATATGCTATGTTTTTATTGTTTATTGATTTGGTGAAAGTCAAGTGTTATTATTTTACTCATCAAAGTGTTCAAGTTTTTTCAATGACATATTTATTATGATATGTGTATTTTTAGGTATTTGTGTTAATGTTTATAATTGTATTTTTGTAATTATATTTATGTTAGGTTAGATTTAAATTTGACTATTATTAAGATTTAATTTTTTTAATATTTATAATAAATAATAATATTATATTCAATTAAATATATAATATAAATTTATAAACAAATTATATTTATATATAATAATAATAATAATCTATTTTTAAGGTTAGGACCAAGTCAGCATATCAAATTGATGTATGAGACCTTCTTGTTTGTGGGACAAGGAACCCTCTCTGCCCAACCATTTGACTGGTAAAGTCTACAAAGGTATACATACCCTACCCCCTCTGGATTTAAACCTGTAAACCTCTTAAGAAAAAACACATGTTCTTAACCATATATATAACATAACTTATCTTTAACTAAAATTATTATTTTTTTAATATTTATAATAAATAATAATATTATATTCAATTAAATATATAGTATAAATTTATAAATAAATTATATATAAAAAAAAAAATGACCTACCTTTTACTAAAACTGTTATTGAATATTTCTTCTATTTTGATAAAAAAAATCAATTTACAATTTGCCCTCGTTAATAATCTCAACTACCAATGCCATTTTAATTCCACCTCCAACTACATGATATCCATGTAAATAGAATTTATATGTAAAATTTGAACGGTAAGCATCACGAGGTTTCCATGAGATCCAAAATAAAATATAAACGTTGAAGCATGGTTGTTGACTAGGAAGATCGTGGGGAAGATTGAACGTGAGTTACGTTAAAGTTTGAAGTTTGGAATGATAAGCTTTCATGCATCAATGCCTCTATAATGAGGTATCTTTAAAATGTAATTTTTCTTTTAGAAAGTAATAAAATTATTTCTTTTTCAAAGAAATAAAATTATTATCAACCAATTAATTATTATATATTAAGATAATTTTAAATATTTATTATTTATTATTTTAATTTTTTTTTTTTAATTTATATATTTAATTTTAATAAATATTACTTTCCTGCAATAAAATATTTTAGTTGGAAATCTTCATCTCTTTCCCTTTTAAATTTGCTTCTTAATTTAAAGAAAAACTTTTTTAATTGGAAATCTTCATCTCTTCCCCTTTTAACTTTGTTTCTTAATTTAAATAAACACTACTTTCATGGCAACCACCATCGATACACTTTTACTGACCAAAATTTCAAAAGTGAAAAAAAAACTTAGAAAATGTTCTCTTAATTCGTCTTTTAACTTTACTTCTTAATTTAAATAAAAACTACTTTCATAGCAACCACCACTCATACACTTTTACTGAGCAAAATTCCAAAAGTGAAAAAGAAAAACCTAGAAAATTTCAAAAGTGAAAAAGAAAAACCTAGAAAATGCTTTCTTAATTCGCCTTTTAACTTTGCTTCTTAATTTAAATAAAAACTACTTTCATGACAACCCCCATCGATACACTTTTACTTACCAAAATTCCAAAAGTGAAAAAGAAAAACCTAGAAAATGCTTTCTTAATTTAGAAACCTTAAAGTGTACAAGTTTTCAATCTTTTTATTCAGTATTTCAACGACCCACACATATAATACTTTATTATCTTTTACACAAAATTTCCACCCAATATTATTTTACAAATAATATTATAACGCTATCATAAACATTATGATATTAATTCATTGATTAATATCGTTGACTAATAATCAATATAAATAATATAGTAATTTAGTTGTTTTTTAAAATAATTATTGATTCATTTAAAATAATTGTTGATTAATCTTTTCATCATGTTGCCCTATGCTATGTTTTTAATGATTTGGTGAAAGTCAAGTGTTATTATTGTCCTCATTAAAGTGTTCAAGTTTTTTCAATGACATATTTATTATGATATGTGTATTTTCGAGATATTTGTGTTAATGATTGTAATTGTATTTATGTTAGGTTAGGTTTAAATTTGACTAATATTAAGATTTTAATTTTTTAATATTTATAATAAATAATAATATTATATTTAATTAAATATATGGTATAAATTTATAAATAAATTACATATATTTATATAACATGGCCTACTTTGACTAAAACTGTTATTGAATGTTTCTTCTATTTTGATAAGAAGTTAATTTACACTTTGATCTTGTTAACAATCTTAACTACCAATGCCATTTTAATTCCACCTCCACCTACATGATATCCACGTAAATCGAGTTTATATGTAAAATTTGAATGGTAAGCAACGTGAGGCTTCCATGAGATCCACGTTGAAGCATGGTTGTTCACTAGGAAGATTGTGGGGAAGATTGATTGTGAGTTACATTAAATGGAATCTTTGGCTCCAAATTCTATTTATAAGGATTTATGGAGATATGCATACCCTACTCTCTTCTGAATTTGAACTTGTGACATTTTAGAAGGAAACAAGTGTTTTTAACCATTAAGAAACACACTTTATATATATGTTTTATCAATTTTGTTTGAAATTAAATCATAAATGATTGGAACTGTAGATTTATTGATTAAATTTGTAGAATTCAAGTGTTTTACAAATAGATTTGATTGATTAAATTTGTAGAATTCAAGTGTTTTGCAAAATTTTAATGGAGCTAAATTTATTTATGCATTTAAAAAAAAAAAAAAATTTGTCATTTCACCACATTTATATATAGTTAAGAACATGTGTTTCCTCCTAAAAGGTCACAAGTTCAAATCCAAAGGGGGTAGGGTATGTATACCTCCTTAGACTTTACCAGTCAAATAGCTGGATGAAAGAGATCTCATACACCAATTTGGTGTCTGGCTTAGCCATGACCTTAAAAATAGATTATTATTATTATCACACTTAAAAATAAAAATAAAAAATTTAAAAACCCCGAAAGAAAAGAAAAGTAAATGGATAAACTTAGCATATCTGGGCACAGTTGAATTGAATAGAATAAAAAGCCTTATTTGACACTTGGTATTTGTTGGATTCCAAGAATATAATTTGATATTAATTTTGTAGGTGGACAAACTTGAATAATATATTAGTATTTTGACTGAAACGACACCGAGGCAATTGAATTCATTACCCGTCTTGGACGCGACACTCGAACCTTCCCAACACCACAGACGAAGGCCATGCGAAGTCTCGTGGTTCTCTTTACATACGCACTCATCTTCTTCCTACGATGTTCAAACCGGATTCCAATTCTCTCCCCCGCTCTGGATCCTTCTCTTTTCATATTTCATTTTGATCCACTAAGGGGCGCGCAATAAGGCAGGGTCCTTATTCGTTAGAGGCCCTTAGTCTCTCACAAGGTCGTCCGATGGAGTATTGACTCCAAGGGTTGGAAAACTACCAAAATCAGTCAAAGGTGAGTGGCACCCTTAGAGCACGTAGTGCGTCTTGAAGGGAACGTCGTGATTTTAATAAAGGTTAGTCAATGAACCTACATGCCTAGAAAACAATAATTGTTTTGACATGGTCAACCTTAAAATAAATATTAAATGAGTAAAATTTATTAATTATAAAATCCCCTTAAAAATTCTAATCCTAGTTGAAAATTAAGCCTAGGTCTAAATAGGGTAAGAATACTAAAAACTAAATAATCAATTAATAAAAGGGGGATGAAGAAAAATCAAGTTAAGAATTTAAAAGAAATATCTTATCTAAAGATTTAATTATTGATTATGTGCAAGTCATGCTAAATCGGAACTTAGACAAGAAAGGAAATGAATGTAAAAATGAATGTGGAAACATAGAAAGGAATCTAGTCTAGTCTAACTAAATAACTTTCCTAAATGAAACACAACTAAGTTTAGAAAGGCGACAAACATTAAAAAGGAAATAGAGGGAATAAAGGGACAACAAGGAGTGCTTTTAGAAGTGATTTTAGGATGGGTGAGGGAAATTGACATTTAATTAAATTAAATAAGTGATGATGTGACCTGTGCAAAATTAATGGTTAAGTTAGTTTGGGGCGCGTTTTATTTCACTTTAATGAGAGGTACCACTACCCTAGATGCTACATTAATGATTCAGGTTTACCCTTTTTCTCTACTCAATCTTAACAATAAGGATGTAAATAATTATTATAATTATGTGGACTACTTACTTAACTTGTTTCCTTAAAAAATTGGTTGAGGTGTATCCTTATTTTTATTTGTGCGTAGGTATAACTGATGCATAACTAGGTTGAAGAAGTTAGATCTTAACAAAATCAAATTAATTGAAGAAGAGATTTGAATTGGAGATGTCCCTTAATTAGTCTTGCAAGGTATAAATTTTATTTGTGGATTATTAATTACCACTAATAGCCTCTGATGACTCTTGTGATTGGGTTGTTCCCTTATGCAAGGTGGTTGTGTGAATGTTAAGTAACCAATTTATTGTTGTGTCTCTACTAATGCTAGCGAATAAAAGAATGAACAATTGATTTCTCTTGTGCCCTTAATCTTTGATATTGTTTGAGTTTAGTTACTTTTTCACCTTGAACAATTCAATTTGATTATAAATTATATTCATAATTTGGTTAATCACGCGACTTGAAAGGAATATGGATTATTGTTTAATTTAGTAAATCGATTAAGCGTACGCCTTGAAAGGAATGTTGATTGTAGTTAACTCATTAGTTAGATCAATCGTGTGCCTTGGATACCATGTTGATTCATGATCATTTAGGTATTTATACCTTGTGCACGCAATGGACTTGATGTTATGAATGACTGATAGATATTGAACTTTTTGAGCAAATGGAAATTAATGAAAGAACACTTGCTCTAGATAATAGATTTCTCGCGCGCATAAATATATAATGTATTAAATGATTTGTGGACCTTAGACTTCTTGCACCAATGGAATGTGATGAAAGGAATGATGTTCTAGATAATAAATTTCTTGCGTGCATAAAATATGATGTATTGAATGATTTTTGTATTTACCTTACGCCATTGATTTTACTGTGACTTAATAATAAAATTACTTGTGCACCTTAATTTAAGTGGGCATGTGATTGCTTCTTCATTAATCTCTTGCACCTTGATTTTAATGTTAATTAATCTTGCATCTTGAATTACTGATTTATGACTGATTTAGTGACAAGTTCTCTTGTGTCGTTACTTAAGTTGACTGATGATTGTTCTAGAATTGTTACTCTCACGTACATCAAATATTTAAATGTGGATGTATGATTGTTGACAATACTGATTACTGTTGCACTATGATTATTGGTGAGTAGGATTGATGGATTGATCTAGTTGATGATTGGACTTGTTGTTATTGGGATGTAGACACCTCCTTGTTCCTCAAAACAGTCGCCAGCCCTGAGACCTTAAATGGTTAAAATCAATTGGAACCTGGGCTTGAGAGTTGCTTATGTGTCCTGGAGGTCCTAACCTTGTAGGGTAGGTTGGGCGGGTAGTATCTTATGTCATTCTTATTATTATCTTTATGATCCTTAAGTTATCGTTATGTTATCTCATGTTATCCTGGTGTTATCTGATGATTATCTTTATAGATAGTTGAATGATTTATGCTTTGTATTGTTTATGCATCATTACTAATTGTATGAATGCAATGATTATGGGATACTATTTATTTGTGTTAATGCATCGACATGTGTATCGTTATTCATAGTGAGGATGTGTCTGTCTTGTGTCGTGATTGATTGTTAATGCATTAATATTGTTGTGTTAATATATTGTATGATGTGTCGATGTTGTTGTTATTAATTGTGATGTTTTAAATTTCCTAACGCAAAAAAAAAAATTACATGTTGGACGTAGCTTTTGTTGTCATAACGGTGGGGTCATTACAAAATCACTCACATGAGACAATAAGCAAAAAAATGAATAAGGAGGGGCCAAGCTGGTGTTCCTTACGTAAAGATTCTGAGTTATCAAATAGACATCTGACATTGAATTGTTCTTTCTCTGTAGGGCTATGAAGGGAAATGGAAGCTGTAAACTATATATATATATATATATATAATACATATAATATTTATTAATTATTTATGTCTATCTTACAACAACGAATGACAAGGATATATATATAAAGCCTTAAAGCCTTAGTGAAGAGATGCAACACTTCACGATAAAATTCACAATAGCTAATTACATATATTAATGATTATTGAATAATTAGTTATACTATAAGTCATCCCTCCTTCAAATGCTTTTTCCTCGAAGCATTGGTAATTTGATCTTCATGACTTGAGTAAGTGATCAATCACTCGAAGAGAATCAATTCCTGGAACTTGTTATATATCATTGACTACACTGTCCACTTGGAAACCACCATGATAGTGTCGTGAGGTAGAGAAGTTTATCCCACAGAATGCTTCCAATGCCTTGTCATCACTTGTATTTACAGGAAGCATACTACCAATAAAAGGCCTTGTAAAAAAAGTTGTGGGAATTGTTTCCTGAACCCTTTTTATGGTTCTCATCCCTTCCACACAATTTTCAACATCCCTTGGATGGGAAAAATAATTGAATCTGACATAAGGACATTCATTAAAATCCCGAGAACTAAGATGGATCCCCCCCCTTGGATATAGGCCCAACAATGAACTCAAAAATGTTGACCACATTGATATGTTTACCAAATAGTTGATTAAATGTGTATATGTCTGCCCTTTCTTGATCGTACGTGAATGGATTGTGAAATGAAATCCTAGATGATTCGATAATGCTTCCCAGATTTACACTCACAACTCGAGGTAATGAATATTCAAGGAGTCTAGGAGAGACAAATGTAATCCCAACTTTTGGATTATCAGTCATTCCTTGTCCAACACCAGGAAAATCTATAACCATGGGGATGCCTAAATATTCCAAGTACTCACATGGGTCGATTCCACTGAGGATAAGTGGTTAAGGACTCCCAAGAGAACCACAAGAAATTATGGCCTCACCTCCATTGTCTGGATTTAATAGAGCCATATGAGATGCTCTAACAGTGTCCAAATAATCTACAACACAAGCCTTGGGTTTCAACATAGTTCATTATCCTTTCTCTTTATCACTCTTATTAAAGAGGGATTTGAGAGACCTTTATCCGTATCACAATTCTAAGATTGTTGAAGTTCGCATGCTCGAGTAAATCGGTTGAGGAATGGAGTAATTCTCTGTTGTCAAAAGTGGTACCCCCAACTTTAGTTTCTTCAATTTGGTCCAATATATACTCATTAAGGATATGCTATAGCTTGGAGAAGGCCATCTCTAAAGGACCTTTTCCATTGTTTGAGAGCAAGAAGAAATACCACAGAGTCCTCCACCAACTAGTAGGATTGATGAACAAGGGACTCCTCCCACCCAGAATTTCGTATATATGTTAATTCTTCTATGGTGTAGAAGCCAACACTTATCGTGTTTCTTCCACCAAGAACTATTCCTTGTTCATTATTGAGTTCTCGGTGTGTGATTGGTAGGGTATGGCCCAACCCACCCCATTCTAGTAATAATACTGTGAAATTTTGAGATAGTGTGGTTGCCAATGGGAATCCTATTGTTCCCCCACCCACAATGATGTAGTCGTATAACTGTAGAGCCGACATCGAAGTAGCGTCTGAGCATACAGACATATAGGTTGGATTCTCTTTGTTACCATGTACAAATCTATTATTGCCTTTTGAGTATATTCAAGCATAAAATAGTGTTAGGAAGCACTTTGAATCTATCCAGACCATTTTGATAGCCACATTATGTGCGACTCTGATAAAAATGTATATTATTGTTCCCAATTCATCATTTGATACACTTGCCGAAATTGTGATGTTGGCAGAATTTACGTACTTAAGGAAGGGAGAATTTTGTAGGTGACTTGAAAGTCTAGGATTCCAATTTTCAACGATGAAACAAAGAATTTCCACATACAAATTTTCAGACAGACCATTCACCCAACCACATGACTGAATTAAACCAACATACCAATCATATAACACATTTACCATGTGCAAGAACTTTAAGATATTAGAAAACTCGGACTTATCAAGGCGAGGATGGATTATTTTGTCTTCACCAGCCAAGAAAGCGTCTAGGACGCTTTGTCGACATCATTTGATTTCTCTCTCCACTGATTGAAACATCTTATTCAAAAATTTGTTATCGTTGTTTGGGGAATTATTGGATTTCTCATACTCCTCACATGCATTTATAATGCAATCAAGAAATTCTTGGGCATCAGTTTGTTCATCAGGGATCAAGTAATCCCCAAAGTTTTTCAAATTCGAGGTTAACGTCTCCAACACCTCACTAGCTACCCTAGCCTTCTTAACAACCACAAGATCCTATATTCCAACAGACATTTGGGGCATTCTTCTCTATTAACATATTTAGAGCATGCAGATAAATGTTTTCTTTGCAGACAATAATTTGTGAATGAAGGATGTCACACACCCACTACGACAACTAANNNNATAAAGGGGGTTAGGATAGAGAGTTACTCCTTTTAAGAGTACTTCAAATGGAGTTTCTGTGCAACTCGTCCATGAGCCCAAGCAGGCCAAGTGTTGTAACCATGCTCTGATATCAATTTGTCACACACCCACTACGACAACTACGATTTTTTTATTTTTGTTTGTCTTTTCTTCGAGGGACAGAATCCCCGAATTTCTATGGGGCCTAGCGCAGACCATCCATTCCCTTATCCTCCTCCATGTGATCATTGGCTATGACCACAGGCCTTACCAAAAAGGTGCTTCCGGCTTCCGCGATTTGGGGAATCGCGATGCAAGCGTTCCTCTGTTCTCTGTCTTTCAAAATTCTGAAACTCAAAATGGTCTAACAGATCCTTAGCTCCTCCCTTGGGTCACTTTTCATACGACCGGTCATATGACCTGGTGCTATTCCTCTAAATGCTTTCGGAGTTTCATGATTCGGGAAATCGCAATGCAAGCGTTCCTCCTTTCCCTTTTGAATCCCCGGGACTCGCAAGCCCAGTATCATCCAGATCATCGACTTGATCAACAACCCAGATTAAATTCCCACATTCTACCTTTCGGGATTTTGGCGGGGTATTCACTCCTATTTCCTCGATCTCCAGAACCCCGATGACTTTAGATCTTCGCCACGCGTCCCTAAAAATGGATAGTCCAGATTCTTTTGGGACTCCTCCTTCCTGCCACAAGACCCTGTCCGGTGACCTCGGGCTCATCCACAGAGCGTGTCGGGGTTTCACGTACCGATACTTCGCGACTTGCGAAAATGAGGGGTCTTTCCCTTTAGTTTCCCGGGTGTCGAAACACCGAAACCTATTCACGCTAAACCGATTTGAGGGAGAGTGAGGTGAGGGAGAGTGTTGCAATGACAAGGCTCTATCACCAAACCCTAGAAGATGGACGGCCCTAGGTGTAGATAACCTAGGCCTGGGACGTCACCTCCCTTTTAACCTTTAAAAAACACAGCTAGCACAAGGGAAGAAGTGAAAAGAGTGTAGCAAAGGCTGGGCTCTTCCTTCCTTTTTCAATGGCTGAATATTTCTCTTTTAGGGGACATGAAACAAGGACCTACTTGTGTGATTGTCACCTAGGGTTTTAAAATCAGCAAAGTTTATAAATAAATGTAAGAATATAAACCTACAACCATTCAATTAAGAAGTTTTGCATGAAAAACACTTACATATCATGATGAAAAGCATGTGCAAACCCTAGTTGTAAACCTTCCTTCAAGAGAAATGCCAAATATGCCAAGAAAATCCTTCCATCAACAAGTGTGCCTCGCTTTAAAAGACCAAATACCCAAACTAGGGAGAAAAAAATCATACCTCACAAGAGAGTGAGTTGTTTGTTATGTCAAAATGAGGGAAAAACTCATCAATATATAGTGTATCATGACCACTAATTAAAATTAGGTCATTAAAAATAGTCGACAAGGCTACAAACCAAAATCATATTGTTTTTACATTAATTTTTTAAATCAAAACCCTAAATGAGCATAAGCAAGACGTCAACCCTACTGAGGGAGATGTTGGCCCTTTTTAGGGCAAAATGCAGCACAAAATGACAAACGTTGGCCCTCTTTGGGCCTCCAAACCCTGCCACACGTGCTAGCTGCCCTGTCAAACTGCCATACACTGGATGTGATGTCAATGGCTCCTAGGTGACGTCCTGGGCCATCAAAGGGAAACGTTCCACCTGAAGTGGGTCAACCCCCCTGGGTTGGGCTTAGCCAAAGTGTCTTGGATGGAACGTCCTTCTTCTTATCAGGTGAAAAATCTCAACCAAGCATTGTCCTATCTCTGCCCCTGATGGGGTCCCAACAACCATCTGATGGGCTCTTCAACCCCATGGAGGTCGGAACTAATCATCTCCCCATGTGTACCAGTCCAACTGGTACCTGTCCATCGGGCATGGTCCTGCACGTCAAAAACTTTTCCCTCCATGGGCTCATTAGTCACAGGGATCATAGCAATGTCAATCACGTTTCATCATTAATGTTATCAAACATATGCATAAAAACCCTGATATATCATTCAACAGCTCAAAGACATTACAAAGACCTACAATACAAAGCCGAAGAAAAATACAAGGTACCCTATTGGGCTAGTATCCATAAGGGAAGGAAAGTCTCCAAGGGGTATCATCCAAGCCATGTAAAACAAGGTGATGTGGTCAAGGGATGTCTAGACATACGCGTAGAGTGAAATAAAAGGATGCATGATATTACCTGTGGGTGCCTTTGTAGAAGGCGAGTTGTACCTGTCACGGATGCAATTCTTTCCAAGCCCTTTATTGCCTTTATTCTTTTCTTTTCTTTATTTACTTTTTTCTTTTTTTATTTCAAGGACTAACTAGAGGACACTGCCTTGGCGTGGTGACCAGAGCTGAAAGTGTTACCCACAAGCACTTTCACAGAGATGATGAGGTTGGCTCGTGATGAGACCCCCTTTCCCTTGGCCATGCAACAAAAGGTCATTGCCCTAGTGTGGTAACCAGATAATGGAAATGTCATATTGCTAGGTGCCCATGAACATAATAGGCTGGCTCATGATGAGACCCCCTATCCTCTTGGCTAGGTCTTGTTTTGTTATTTTTCTTCGGGTCCCTCTTGTTTCTTGCTGAGAGGCCTTTTATTGCCTTCTAGGGGATCCCTGGGCGAGGCATCTCTAGGTTTCATTTTTTATGCATTTTATCTTTTACCAGCTGCTTTTACCTCCTGGGCCTTTAGCCCCTTCTTCCCACGAGATAAGGTGCAACCCCACAAACAGATCATCCTAATGCTCAGACTAGGGGAATGGGATAGATGAGTGGGAGATAATATGTAAAAGTGGTGATATGATGGGAGCAGACGATGGCTCTTCAGAAATCCCCCCGGTGGAAAACCAAAACCCATGGGCACAGGCTTGCTAGGACACCCCGTCAATCCCCCCAACCATGGTCAAGTGGGTTAATGTAAGATCCAAGCAGTCGTCAGAAACAAAAGGAATTTGATGCATATATCTAAAGGTTATAATGATAAAAAAATGACACATACCATGATACCTGGACCAATTACCTCATGGAGCAAGACTCTTCTCCAATACAATACCAGGTCGATGGTGATGGATGTTGTTGCTGCTGATAAGACAAGTCTGATGAAGGAGAAGAAAGATGTTCCCTCCAGGGCCATGCTCAGGTCAATCCTGCTCTCGGTACTCCATGTCTAGGACCCGTGGGCCTCGAGACATGATCTCCTAGTTATCCCTAGAAATCAGGGATAACACATCCATTATTTCCGATCAAAACACCGGGCAATCATTCCACACAGAAATCATTATGGGCAAATAAACATGAGCATGTATTCATGATATACAATTCAAAATACAAGGCATAAAATACTTATCAAAAACACCAGGTGTGACGCGACTGCTGGGAGGGGTGCTCATTTCCACCCAACCATAGGCTCAGTGACTCCAAACGGATTTACCACTGGCCACCCCCAAGCTAGACCACGATGCTTTGAGATTCAGTCTCCTACTTCCATCTCAACGAAAGTCAAGGAAGAAGGTTACTCTCCTTCTCCTGATATAGAAAAATAATCCCGGACGAAGGATTACTCTCCTTCTCCTATATTCAGAACTCCCTATGTTTCCAGAGTTTCTCTAGTTCTCCCTCTCGCGATCCCTGTCGCGTGCACTCTCCTCTCTACCCTTACCATACTTCCTCTCTTTCCTTTTCTCTGCAAGATTGCGTGTGGCGCGAATTTCCCCGTCCGTTGTCAGGTCTGGGAGCTTTTACAGATGGGAGGTTCACCCCCATCCCCTCATTAACTCTTGAGGAGCCTCCCCACATACCAATCTGACGGGAAATCCATTCCAAGGTCAAAGAGTTGCTTTGGTCTTTGAGCAAGTAAAAACCAGTACGGTACTGGCTCATTGGAAGTTAACACAACCATTCCAAGTCCCTTCCACCACCTCTCATTAGCCATCGTGGTCTTTTTTAGCACATCCCCCTCCCAGCAGCCATGCGACACATATTCATAACATAATTTACATTCATCGACCTTTTATAAAAAGGTCCGTCAAATCAAACATTCACATCTTTGAGTTTGCCATAATTCTTGGCCAATATAGTTATTTTTACAGACTGGGGGAAATAGAGTGTTACAATTCCCTCCCTCTTAAAGTAACATCGTCCTCGATTTTCTATCTATCAATATGACGTGTATGTACAGAAGTAAACAAAATTGGATATGCATGTTTCATGGCATCTTCCATTTCCCATGTAGCCTCATCTGGGCCAAAATGTTTCCACTACACCTTGACCTGTGCAATGGTTCGGTTCCTGAGTGGGGTTTCCTTTCTGTCCACTATGCATTGAGGTTCAAGCAAGAATTCTCCCTCTGGTTCCACATGGATTACAGACCAGTCAATTATATGATTAGAATCGTGTATATATTTTTTCAATAATGAAACATAGAAAACATTATGTGCTTTTACTATGGGAGGAAGTGCTAGCCTATAGGCTACAGGTCCCACTCTATCTAGAACTTCAAAGGGTCTGCAATACCGAGGTGCCAACTTTGCACAAGTTCCCATCCTCATGGAACTCTTCCTGGGCCTAACTCTGAGATATATGTGGTCTCCCGCCTTGAATTCTCTTGGAGTTCTCTTTCGGTTGGCGTAACTTTTTTGTCTGTTCTGAGCGACCTTTAGATTTTGTTTTATCTAAATCACTTGTTGTTCCATTTCTTTCAACATGTTGAGTCCAATAATAACTCTGTTTACTGGGTTACTCCAACTGACTGGAGTGTTTCACGGTCTACCATAGAGGACTTTGAAAGGACTCATCTTCATGGATTCTTGGTAGCCGTTATTGTAGGCAAATTCCACCAGTGGCAGGTAATCTTCCCACTTTTTAGGTTGATGCATTACATGCATTCTTAGCATGTATTCTAATATTTGGTTCACTCTTTTCGTCTGACCATCGGTTTGAGGATGATAGGCTGTGCTAAACAATAATTTGGTCTCTAGACCAGTCATCAAGAATTTCCAAAAGTTGGAAGTAAATTTCGTGTCTCTGTCGGACACGATCTTTTTAGGCATACCATGTAGTATGAATATCTCCTTCATGAATATGTTGGCGATATCTAGTGCCTTGCAAGTCGATTTGACGGGGATAAAATGGGCAGACTTGTTCAATTTATCCACCACCACCATCATGGCTTCATTCTGCCTAGTCGAGGTTGGTAATCCGATGATGAAATCCATGGAAATGGTTTCCCGTTTCCATTCCGGGATTGGTAGAGGTTGTAATAATCCTGTTGGGTGCCGATGTTCTACTTTAACTTGTTGGAATTCTAGGCACTTAGATAAATAATTAGCTATGTCTTTCTTTAACCCAGGCCAATAGAATTGTTTCCTAGTGGTCGTGATCATCTTCTGATATCCCGGTTGACTAGTATATGGTATTTTATGTAGTTCATCCATTATGAACCTCTTCAAGTTGTCACAATTTGGAATATACAATCTATTTTTGTAAGTTAGCAGACCTCCATCTATCATCCGGTAGCCTTCATACTTTATCCCTGTGGGTTCTTGCTCCAGGTACAAGGTCACGATCTGGAAGAATGTGTCTGTTTCTTGTGCATTTCTGACTCTTTCTTTGACATTCGTCTCGCAGGTGCTTGCCACTGCCAGGTGAATTGTTTTCATACTTCTGCTAAGGGCATCGACCACCTTATTTTCCTTTCCTTTAACATGTTTGATTTCAAAATCAAACTCACTAAGGAGGGCCATCCACCTAGCTTGTATGGCATTGAGCTTTGGTTGGTCAAACAAATATCACAATCCACAGTGGTCTGTCATAAGTACAAATTTCCTTCCCAGGAGGTAATGCCTCCACATTTTTAAGGCGTGCACTATGGCGGCCAGCTCTAGATCATGGGTCACATAGTTGACTTTGTGCTCATTCAATTTCCAGGATTCATAGCAGACTACACTTCCTCCTTGCATAAGGACTCCTCCGAGCCCTTCCTTGCAGGCATCTGTGCACACGAGGAAGTCAACTTCGGGATCGACGATCTTCAACACGGGTGCGTGGGTTAGTAGATGTTTTAGGGACTGAAACCTTTCTTCGCATTTTGGGGTGCAAAGGAATTTAACTCCCTTCTTCTAGAGGGCAGTGATTGGACAACCAATCTTGGAGAATCCTTTTATAAACCTCATATAGTATCCTGCTAAGCCCATAAAGGATCTAATATCTGAAACGTCCTTTGGGGTAGGCCATTCCATGATAGACCTGATCTTTTCAGGGTCTACTGCTACTCCCTCTTCAGATATGACATGGCCCAAGTAATGTATTTGCTTCTGGAAAAAGTCGCACTTGCTAAATTTGGCATAGAGCTGATGTTCTCTTAGCACTTGAAGCACAAGTCTAATATGTTCCTCATGTTCCTCTCTATTCTTGGAGTAAATTAATATATCGTCAATAAAAACCAGTACAATTTTTTTTAGGAATTTGTTGAGCACATTGTTCATCAAGCACATAAAAGTGGCAGGGGCATTGGTCAATCCAAATGGTACTACCACAAACTCATAGTGACCATATCTCGTCCTGAAGGCAGTTTTGTGGATGTCTTCACCCTTGATTCAAACTTGATGGTATCCAGATCTCAAGACAATCTTTGAGAATATGGAAGAACCTCCCAATTGATCGAACAGGTCATCGATCCTGGGTAAGGGGTACTTGTTCTTTATGGTTACCTTATTGAGTTGTCTATAATCTACGCACAGTCAGAGGGTACCATCTTTCTTTTTCACAAACAGGACTGATGCTCCCCACGGAGACACATTGGGTCGGATATAGCCTTTGTCCATCATTTCTTTTAGTTGTAATCTAAGCTCAACTAGCTCGAGTGTGCTCATCCGGTAGGGTGTCCTAGACACTGGCACCGCTCCTGGTGCAAGTTCTATTGAGAAGTCAATGTCCCTTCTCGGAGGTAGACCCAATACCTCTTTCGGAAATACATCTCTATATTCTCTTAGTGTGGGGTGGTCTTTGAGGCTTGGTTTGTCATCTTCAACTGATTTCAACACCTGTATCACATATAGTGGGCATCCCCTTCTGCAATACTTTCTCATTTAAAGAGTTGATATTTGTCTCACCGAGACAGGTTTTTGGATCCCTTGAAGGGTTATCCTTCTTCCTTCTTCACTTACACATTCTAAGGTTTTATGGTAACAGTCTAGTCTGGCTTTATATGTGGCTAGCCAGTCCATACCAATTGTTGGAGCCGCCTTTGTTTTTTTTTAGTCCGTCACAAATTTCATTCTTAATGCTTGAAATCGATAGATGGTTTTCGTATTTTCCCTTTGTAGTTTCAAAATCTATGAAGCTTTATCACGCAAGCAACAATGATTGATGTACTCTCGAGACGAGTCCAATCTTTTGTAAAAATGTTTCCTCTTTGTTCTACCTTGGGATCTCGTAGGTTGGATACTATAAGTCATGTAGTTCACACGTCCCGAGCTACGAAACGGAGAAAACGCTTTAATTTTTCACCTAGGGCAGTAACGTGAGTAAATTTTTCCTAAACCATGTTTAAACGCCATCGGGTTTTCGCACCTCGGCATTCACCAAATCCAAAATTTTATTGTCGTAGCCCCGATAGTTGAGAACACGAGGTCCTTATTTTAGTAACCCGTGTCAAGGTTAAAAGTAAAAACTAAACCATGGTAAAAGTTCTGTCGACAATTCACCACTCGGCGTTTTCTTTTTTAAAAGTTACACCGTCTCGACCCCGACTCGTGAAGTCACGATAAAGATATAAACGTAATTAATTAATTACTAAATCCAATTTTATCTTCTCTTTTTATTAAGTCGTATTATCGCGATCTCGCAGTTTCGCAGCTCGACATGCAAACCCCCCGGAAACTTATTTTCGAAGCTCTGAGTCGCGATAGGGCGAATATAATAATTATGAAATTAATTGAGCCCCTAATCACGATTTCGTTTTTATTAACCAAAATCAATCATCGCAGTCTCGGGTGTTAGAGGTTCAAAGTGTTAAAGTAAAACCCCCGTTATAATGAATACCAAAATATTGATTAACGTTGGTAAAACCGGATTAATTAAGCTAAATTAATACATATCTCGTGTTTCGATGCTTGCATGATTTACGAGGTAGCCTTATTCTTTCCATACGCCAACTGACATTTTAAACCACCAAAATTTTATGACATTAATGAGGAAATAGGGCAAATCGATGAATATAAGATCGGATTTTTATGGAAAAATTTATTTCTAAACATGATTTGACAGAATTGTTCTAAAAGGTACCGAGTTTTTGAATATATATAAGAGTTGTGGTTCATTATAAAAAATGCATTTTCATATCACGCAGAGCACATTATTTCTGAGCAAGCTGACTTCTGTATGTATACGTATTTCTATCGCAAAAGAGCTAAAACACAATCTCCAGCCATGGCTCCGCGAAAAGCATCCAAAGCAAATGTTGAGGTTTCAGGACAAGGTTCAGACAATGTCGCTGATACTTCACCTCGAAGTATCGAATCGGTCCCGAATTGGTCGTTCGTTTCAGATGTTCTGCGGGCAGAATTGGTGGATTATTCCGATGACTCCAGTGACAATGAAAAAGATGATATAACCACCAAGTACAAAATAGTCATCCAATCCGGAATGCAAAAAGTAGCAGCCAGGCCACGATTGCTTCCATATTATGACATGGTCCGATGGGCATTAGACCATGTGGACATACCGAAAAAACCCATCATGAATGAGCAGAAATTCACCATCGGGACTTTCAGGCCGAAACATCTGCAAGCCATGTATAAGCTGCCCACAACGTCCGACTACACATATGGTGCCAAATTCTTGGACGAGTTCAAGCAGAAGGAATGCGTACAGTATGATAAAACAATGTCGATTTTAATAAAAGATTGGGTTTCGAACACCGTGAAGTTCAAAGCTGATAGCTACGACATATATTCAATAGCGTCCCTTGAGCCACAGTACAAGTATGTAGCCATGATGACATGCAGGTTATACAGGAGAGAGGACACCTCACATTTTTTTCTTTCGTGGGTGCCTCTAATGTTTTGGGTCGTCGAAGGCAGTTCCTTCGACTGGGCAAAGATGTTGTCTGATAGCTTGACCAGTCGGGTCACGGAGTATCGGGCACAGAAAGAGAATGGAAAGGTGTCTTCATTTTTCATGTCTGCATACATTATGGACGTCGTGTGTTTTTTGACACCATTTCCCTTAATGAGCTAGAGTTGGACTCCAGCAGAAGATGAGCCCATACACGTTTATCATGCAAAATTATGGGAAAACAAAGCGGCAGATTTCATATACGAAATCTTCAACTGGGTGATGGTGCCTCTGCACGTCACTATTTTCGGTCACCCGCCACCCTGGATCTCGGACAATATAGTGACAAATCTGAGCAGTATAGCAGACTAGTATGTAGAGGCCGAATTTTCATACCTCAGAGTTTTTGGGGCTTCGGTTCCCCCTCATGCATTGCCATTGTTCATTCTCGACAAGTTGGCTTGTCGTGAGGTTGTTAGGCAAACAGTAATCGGTGGTATAAGCAAAGAGCTTAATGGATACTCAAAGAAGGTATGGCCACCTTTTCCTGTTCATTTAAATTCTTATTCTTTATTATATTTCGGGCATGCCAAAGCTGAGGCAGCAACCCTGGAAGACCTAAAATTGGTCCTCATTGAATACAAAAAGCACGATCCGCAAAGGGTCGTGAGCAATCATTTGGCCAGTTGCGGGCTCAAGAGGTTTGAGCACGAGAATTCACCCTCGGATGACATTTTCCGAGGCGCAAGATCCTATGCCGAGATTCTAGCTCGGATACAAACCTTGGCACCCGATGAAAGAGCCGATGTTCTGAAGTTCCAGGAACATCGACGCAGTTGTCTTCCCACAGTGTTGCAGGGTGAGAGTCCGAGTACATCGGAGGCGAAACAGAGAGATGCCGAAGGCTCTAAAGATGTGACTCCCGATCAAGAAAAACACCAGGACGAGGGAGAGAAAACTAAGAGTCTGAAAGTAGAGATAAAGACTCCCAACCCGCTGAAGAAGCATAGTTCGGTTACCACTCTGGGAAAATCAGCGAAGCAGATCGGAGAACCTATCACATCAGTTACCCCCTTGCAGTCAACTCAGGGAAGTATTGATGTAGGATGGATCTTCAATGAAGAGTTGAGGCCTATAAGGGTAGAATAACTCCCTCCAAATGAGTTTTTCTTCGATAAGAAGAGAAAGGCAGTGGTAAAGAGGGAATTCTATCAGGAAGGAGAGTCAACAACAAAGAAATACAAAGTCATAATTGATGGGAAGGACAAGAAGAATGAACAATTCGCGACCGAAATAGCAGGGACATTAGGAGCATATGCCTCGGCGAACCAATTCTCAGTCGGGATTTTCAAAAACCAGCTTAAACGAAAAAATCACCTCATTAAGACCCTTGAAGCCAGACTAGCCACAACAACAGAAACTGCCAAAGACCAGGCGAGCGTAGGAATAGAGCAGGCCAGGTTGGCCGATAAAAACGAGATAGAGATACTCAAGACTAAGATCGAGCAAGCACAACTGGTGGTCCGAGATGGTCAGATGCAAGCGAGCCAGCAAAGAGATTTGATCCAACAGCTGCAGGCTAGAGTGGAAATCGTCGAAAGCAAAGTGATAGATATCAGGATGTTTCAGTCCCAGGCGATGGAGATTCGGGGCAGAGTCTCTGCGGCTCAACGAAATTTACTCAGCAAAGTAGGGGAGATTCGGGACAATTTCTTGCTAGTTAATCAAGTTTTGGAGAACTTATCTGCCAAAGAAAGGGAAGCTAGAGCAACACGGGTCACCTTCCAAGAGGTTGTGATAGCCACAAACAATAGGGGTTCGGGAAGTACTCCCAGGCTCACCATTTCGGAGTAGACCAGAGGAAACATTCTATTAAAAGAATGGGAGCACAACATCGCGGAAGGCAAGGTGCAAGCCAAAAAGGTAACGAATTCCTTAAAAGAGGCCTTTAGTTCTATAGATGGCAATCTGCTAGGCATTGATAGCAGAGGTAATGCCGAAGCGTTGATGCAAGTGAATATGGAAAAAATCTCGCTTGATCTAAAGGAAAAAAAGGAAAGAATTTCGGCCGAGATTTCCCAAGTGACTATGGTGGACATAGTCCAAATAGACAAATGCATGATTAGACCAAGCGCGCAATTATGCGCTATCGACATCATAGACGAACAGATGGAAGACAGGCTACCGCAGTTAGCCTGAGAATGTTACTTTTTTTAAGCTAGCAGTCAAGCAGAACCGTCGAGGTTGATATCTCAGCTGGTTGAAAGATGTGTCGTCTGTATCGAGCATGCGCGAGGACAAACGTCTGGCACCAAGTGAAGACAGAGAAGAAGAAATGGAGCGATTGCTCTCCTCCCTGTCATAACCGAAATTTTGTGACGATTGAGATTCTATCTTATTTGTAAAACGGTATAAATATACCACAGAAAGAAAAGAAAAAGGTTGGACCTTTTTGTGTCGATTGTAACAGAGTTTTTACATTTTGAGAGTCAATACAAAGCAAATCTGAAGATTCTCAATTCCGTCACGACTGTGTTATGAGTTTGTTTTATTGTATCTCATATTTCGTTTCATTTCATATTCATAACTGATGAATGCTTCGTTATAATTTAGTACGACCACTACTATAGCGAGTGACTTTTGGCTTTCTATAATTGTTTATTGTTTTTCCTATGTACCAGCTATTAGCAGGTGTAAGACCAGTCAACACTTTCAGAATTCTACATATATTTTATGCTACATCGGGTTATTTCCTTACAGTTTTCCTCTTCTGTTTATATGTGAGATTCTCCCTTGATAGGAGCCTTACACCATAGACAGCTAAATGTTTTTCTCCCACCTCATACCTTTTATTAAGATATAACTCAGTTACGGGAAAGAGCCTTTGATTTGCACCCTGTTTTATTTCCGAAATCATAAATTCTCTTTTATACGACCAAATTGAGACAACACTTAATTTCTCTCTGAAGTTTTTCTTAGTTTACTGTTCCTCCATGATTGTCCTTGAACTAACACAACCCAATATGGAACCCGGATTATCAAACCAAACGCACATTGCCTTAAATATTTTCGACACTACTCTTAAAACAACCACTACCCGGGTTGAACTCGAACGTTCATGGGCAGCAATCGAACAGAATATAGCCATCCAGGAACAGTTGGAAGCTAGACAATGCCAATGTAGAAATCTTCCTTAGTTTCCTTTGCCAAAGGTTGACGTTTCTCTCTTCTCCACCCTTCACACACTTTTGGATGCCTAGACACTATACTTCTAAGCCTTAAGTACAGACTCTGGGACAACACCAATCAACAGGTCATATGACCCTAGGGGTAATATGTTAAGGGTTTCTTAGGTGGGGAATTCACCCATAGTGAATTGGCAAGCTGGTATGATCTCCGCTACCTTTCTTTTGGCGCCAGTGGCTAACTGTACGAACCATGGCTTGCCATGTTTATGTAGCTGTAATTTACACTTATCAAAAGCCTTAGGGGCTATATAACTCAAATTTGAACTAGGGTCAATTAGAATAGACACTAGATGGTTGGTGATCATACCTTCTATCTCCACCACTGAATCTTGGTAGTCAGCTTGTTTATTATCCAAGGCTGCATAAATTTGCGGCACGCTCCTGGCCATGTCATTGATGGTGGTAGCTTCTTGAATGTTGTAAATTCTTCGACTGTTCCGTTGTCAGTGCGAGCAGTCCCTCAGTAGATGTTCTTCTCCACAACCCCAACATTTCAAGGGTTCTTTCTTCGGGTTATCATTCTTTCCTGGGGTAGATCCAAAAGGTTTATTTCCGCTCTAGGAGGGGAAATTCTGCTGGTGTACACTTCAGGTTGGGAAGGTCATCCTTGAGTCCTTTTTATAGTTTTTAAATCTTGGGGATTTAAACCCCTTTTTTTGGAGTCCTGAACTATTCTTCTGCTTCCAGCCTTCATGAGGTTCTGTCCGATGCCCAAGATGTTCATAACAATATCTTTCCTTTCAGATAGTGTCTTCTAGGGTATTTGGCTCGTCAAACTCAATCCTGTTCTGATAGTCCTTAGGTAGTCCACTAATGAATCGTTGCACCTTTTCCTTTTCTACTTTTATATAGGGTACGTACCTCAGCAACTCGAGGAATCTGCTGACATATTCCTCTATGGTGCGTTGTCCCAACTTGAGTTCATAGAATTATTTAGTCTTTTCGTCGAAATACTTTTCCGACAGATACTTCTTCCTAAAGTATTTCTCAAACCATTCCTAAGATAGGTCCTCTTCGTGAATCCCTTTTACATTCTTAAGGTATTCCCACCAGATGGAAGCCTTTCCATTCAAGTTGAAAGTGGCTACTCAGGCCTTCAAGTTTTCTGAGAAGTCATGGACTCTTAAATACTTCTTTAGTCCAAGCAGCCAGGCCTCCGCTTCCTCTCTCTTTTTTATTTCACCGTCGAAATAGGGTGGTTTGGCCTTCTTGAATTCTTCGAGATTATGATTTTTGGAATGATTTCGCTTCTTCTGTTTTCTTCGGGAATAAGAACTCATTCTGCTACTAGAATATCCCTCTGAGTCACCAATTTCCTTTCCAGAGGAATCGTCCGACGCTTGTCCCTTATCTCTGGGGTGGACCTTTCTCGAGGTGCTCCTCCCAGTGTGGCCACTTAAAAGACCACGTTTCCGTATCCCAGGTGGGCTTCGACTTCTCTTTGTCTTTCCTTGGTCCGTGTGACTGGTGTCAGGTCCATGCTGCAATTGTCTTTGTATGTCGGATAAACTCTGCAGCAAGACTGCATTAATTTCCGTTTTCTTCTCTTGCTCTTTTATCAACCTCTCTTTGTCGACCTTGCAGCTCTGTAGTTCGACCATGAGGCTTCTCACAGTCTCAGCTAGATCTGGAGGGGTCTCTACTGCTATCCTTTTGTCAAACCCTTCGTCTCTATTGTGGGATCCATCCCCCACTTCGTGGTGCATCACCATTCTATGCGTCTGCAGTTTCCTATGGTTAATCGTCCGCTTGTTGTGCAAGAAAAAAACTTGTTGTTAGTCAACATTATATTCATTCACAATCAGTGCATAATTCATATTTTTCAAATGCATACACACAATAGGAATTTTCATTCTTAACTTCAGCTTTTGATAAAGAGGGTTAGGATAGAGAGTTACTCCTTTTAAGAGTACTTCAAATGGAGTTTTTGTGCAACTCGTCCATGAGCCCAAGCAGGCCAAGTGTTGTAACCATGCTCTGATACCAATTTGTCACACACCCACTACGACAACTAAGATTTTTTATTTTTATTTTTGTCTTTTCTTTGAGGGACAGAATCCCCGAATTTCTATGGGGCCTAGCGCAGACCATCCATTCCCTTATCCTCCTCCATGTGATCATTGACTATGACCACAGGCCTTACCAAAAAGGCGCTTCCGTCTTCCGCGATTCGGGGAATCGCAATGCAAGCATTCCCATGTTCTCTGTCTTTCGAAATGTCGAAACCCAAAATGGTCTAGCAAATCCTTAGCTCCTCCCTTGGGTCTCTTTTCATACGACCGGTCCTATGACCTGGTATTATTCCTCTAAATGCTTTTGGGGTTTTGCAATTCAGGGAATCGCAATGAAAGCGTTCCTCCTTTCCCTTTTGAATCCCTGGGACTCACAAGCCCGGTATCATCCAGATCTACGGTCTAGATCATCGACTTGATCAACAGCCCGGATTAAATCCCGACATTCTACCTTTCAGGATTTTGGCGGGGTCTTCACTCCTATTTTCCCGATCTCCAAAACCCCGACGGCTTTAGATCTTCGTCACGCGTCCCTACAAATGGACGGTCCAGATTCTTTCGGGACTCCTCCTTCCTACCACAAGACCCTGTCTGGTGACCTCGGGCTCATCCATAGAGCGCGTCGGGGTTTCGCGTACCGGGACTTCGTGACTTGCGAAAACTAGGGGTCTTTCCCTTTGGTTTCCCGGGTGCCGAAACGCCGAAACCTATTCTCGCTAAACCGATTCGGGATTTCATATACCGGGATTTCGCGACTGGCGAAGACGAGGGGTCTTGCCCTTGGGTTTCCCGGGTGCCGAAACGCCGAAACCTATTCATGCTAAACCAATTCGGGGTTTCGCATACCGAGATTCCACGACTGGTGAAGACGAGAGGTCCTGCCCTTTGGTTTCCCGGGTGTCGAAACACCGAAACCTATTCTCGCTGAACCGATTCGGGGTTTCGCGACTGGCGAAGATGAGAGGCCCTGCCCTTTGGTTTCCTGGGTGCCGAAACACCAAAACCTATTCATGCTAAACCGATTCGGGGTTTCGCATACCGAGATTTCGCAACTGGTGAAGATGAGGGGTCTTTCCCTTTGGTCTCCCGGGTGCCGAAACGCTGAAACCTAAGAGAACTACTCTTTCTGGTACAAGGTTTCCAGACTCCAATCACATGATCCTTCATAGGGTTCTTGGGCAATCATCCCTAGGCTTGGTGACCTGACTGAAAAGCCTTCCTAATTCGCCGAGCTATGAAATCTGTGACATGGGTAAAGTAAACTTGTGGGTTTACTATAATGGTAGTCTTTTCAAGGAACTCACTCTGACTCTAGAATGCGAGGAAACTTCCCGGGAGGAGATGCCTTTGGGAAATCAAACCAGGACATAGCGTGAGTCAATAGACGGAACAAATCTCAAGGGAACAGACTCGTATTTTGAACTTGTTCCTTTTATACATAAACCGATTATGATCGTATAAGTATGAGTATGCATCCATTATTTCCGATCAAAACACCGGGCAATCATTCCACACAAAAATCATTATGGGCGGATAAACATGAGCATGTATTCATGATATACAATTCAAAATACAAGGCATAAAATACTTATCAGAAACACCAGGTGTGACGTGACTGTTGGGAGTGGTGCTTGTTTCCACCCAACTGTAGGCTCAGTGACTCCAAACGGATTTACCACTGGCCACCCCCGAGCTAGACCATGATGCTTTGAGATTCAGTGTCCTACTTCCAGCGCAACGGAAGTCAAGGACAAAGGTTACTCTCCTTCTCCTGATACAGAAAAATAATCTCGGACGAAGGATTACTCTCCTTCTCCTATATTCATAACTCCCCGTGTTTCCAGAGTTTCTCTAGTTCTCCCTCCCACGATCCATGTCACGCATGCTCTCCTCTCTACCGTTACCATACTTACTCTCTTGCCTTTTCTCTGCAAGATTGCATGTGGCGCGAATTTCCCCGTCCGTGGTTAGGTCTGGGAGCTTTTATGAATGGGCAGTTCACCCCCATCCCCTCATTAACTCTTGAGGAGCCTCCCCACCTACCAATCTGACGATAAATCCATTCCAGGGTCAGAGAGTTGCTTTGGTCTTTGAGCAAGTAAAAACCAGTACGCTACTGGCTCGGTGGAAGTTAACACAACCATTCCAGGTCCCTTCCACCACCTCTCATTAGCCATCGTGGTCTCTTTTAGCACATCCCCCTCCCAACAGCCATGCAACACATATTCATAACATAATTTACATTCATCGACCTTTTATAAAAAGGTCTGTCAAATCAAACATTCACATCTTTGAGTTTGCCATAGTTCTTGGCCAATATAGTTATTTTTACAGACTGGGGGAAACAAGGCATTACAGAGGACTATAGGTGAGACATTGTAAGACATTGTAATCATAGCACAATATTGTAGCATTTCATAGTCCTACTGGATGTTTCTTTCAATGATTTTTCAAGACACCCCTTATTTCTCTATTCTAAGTCAACTCCATCTCCATCAGAAGAAGAAAGAATATATCAGCTGGGATCAAAAATTTTGAGTTGTGTCATCTAAGAGACTATAGGGTTAAGCCCCGACTAGATGTGGTATTGCATCACTCACCAAATAAGGATTTGTTTGTCTTCCCTGTATCTTTGATTGCCACACATTTCTCCTTTGAGTTGGACTTGACAATGGAGGCAACATTGGCATGATTTTTTCTTTGGTTATTACCATAAAAAACAATCAGCTTGGTGACCTTGGGGTCCGTCTTTGTGACGGAGGGATTCTTCTGGTGTTCTTCTTTATGTGAGATTTGGTTTTGGCGGAAACCCCTCTGCTTTAAGTACACCAATAGTGCCTTCTCTAATTGTTCTTCTATTATTTCGTTCACAAAATTCTTCATTTCTTTGAGAGTGTTGCTCATATTTTCCATAATGGTTTTAATTTTCATGTTTTTAAGAATGATATTTTCCATCTTGAACAGATGTGTTTTTGGATTTCACCAAGCTTTCACTCTGATACCAATTGGAAGTTGTAAACTAGATATATATATATATATATAATATATATTAATTATTTATGTCTATCTTACAACAATGAATGACGAGGCTATATATATAAGTCCTTACAGCCTTAGTGAAGAGATGCAACACTTCACAATAGACTTCACAATAGTTAATTACATATATTAATGATTATTGAATAATTAGTTATACTACAAGAAATTTCCAAGCTGGCAAGTCAGGATTTGATTTGGAAAGGACAAAGCATCAATGAGAGCATTCAAATGTGGCTATCAAACCCGGACCATAAACTGTATAAATCTTTTCCATTGCTAGTGGTGTGGGGGATATGTCTTGCTCGTAATCAATGTATCTTTCAGGACAGGACAACTCCACCCTCAGTGATTGTGGCTCAATGTCTAACCATCTTAACCTTCTACCTACGGGAGAAGGGCACACCAGGGATTAGGAATCCTATCCCGAAGACCATAGACAAGACACATCCCTTGACATTTTTTGACAAGGCCTCACAAGGGAACCCGATGCACTGTGGAGGTGGTGCGACTCTATCTTTAAATGATACACAGATATTTAATCTCAAGATGGGTCTTGGCTTCGACACAAACAACTATGGAGAATCATCCTCACTAAAACTTCTCATTTTGTTCCCGCTGGAAAAAGAAGTCACATATCTACAAGTTTTTGGCAACTCCTTGAATGTGATTAACTGGGTGAATAAAGATCAGAGATGTGTGGACTTTCATTTACTCCCTCTCCTGAAAGACATTCAAGATTTGGTGAAAATTTTTGACACGTATGGGCAACACTATGAATATTTTCATCATCCTTTTCACAATGAAGCTACTCATGGAAGAAATAATTGTGTTTGCTCCATCTATCAGAGTGGCAAGGACATATTGGTGGAATGGTAAATTTGAGTTTTTCTTATGTAATGCATTTTATGGATACAATGGTCACTAGGAGTTTAAAAAATCCATTTTTGAGTGTAAAAATATCTCTTACACAATATTTACCATTTTTTTTTTTTGGAATGACAAACTTAATATTTACCATTTTTTTTTTTTTTGGAATGACAAGCTTTCATGCATCAATGCCTCTATAATGAAGCATCTACAAAATGTAATTTTGCTTTTAGAAAGTAATAAAATTAAACCTTTTTTCAAAGAAATAAAATCATTATCAACAAATTAATTATTATATATTAAGATAATTTTAAACATTTAACATTTTTTATTTCAATTTTTTTTTTTTAATTTTATATATTCAATTTTAATAAATATTACTTTCAGATATGTACAATAAAATATTTTAGTTGGAAATCTTCATCTCTTCCCTTTTAAATTTGCTTCTTAATTTAAAGAAAAACTTTCTTACTTGGAAATCTTTATCTCTTCCATTTTAACTTTTAATTTTGTTTAAAGAAAACTTTCTTACTTGGAAATCTTTATCTCTTCCATTTTAACTTTTAATTTTGCTTAAAGAAAAACTTTTTTACTTGGAAATCTTCATTTCTTTCCCTTTGCTTCTTAATTTAAAAAAAAAAAACACTACTTTAATGGCAACCATCACAAATCCACTTTTACTGATCTAAAAAAAAAAATCTCAAAACCTTAAAGTGTACAACTTTTCAAAATTCCAAAAGTGAAAAAGAAAAACCTAGAAAATGCTCTCTTAATTTAGAAACCTTAAAGTGTACAAGTTTTCAATCTTTTTATTTGGTATTTCAACATAGTACTTCATTATCTTTTACACAAAATTTCCACCCAATATTATTTTACAAATAATATTATAAAGCTAACATAAACATTATGATATTAATTTATTGATTAATTTCGGTTGACTAATAATCAATATAAATAAAATAGTAATAATATTATAAAGCTAGCATAAACATTATGATATTAATTCATTGATTAATTTTAGTTGACTAATAATCAATATAAATAATATAACAATTTAGTTTTTTTTTTAAACAATTATTAATTAATTTAAAATAATTAATGATTAATCTTTTCATTATATTGCCATATGCTATGTTTTTATTGTTTATTAATTTGGTGAAATTCAAGTGGTATTATTGTCCTCATCAAAGTGTTCAAGTTTTTTCAATGACATATTTATTATGATATGTGTATTTTCGAGATATTTGTATTAATGATTGTAATTGTATTTATGTTAAGTTAGATTTAAATTTGATTATTATTAATTTTTTAATATTTACAATAAATAATAATATTATATTTAATTAAATATATGGTATAAATTTATAAACAAATTATATATATATATATAAAACATGGTCTAATTTTGACTAAAATTGTTATTGAATATTTCTTCTATTTTGATAAAAAGTCAATTTACACTTTGATCTAGTTAATAATCTTAATTATGGATGTTATTTTAATTCCACGGGTTGTTGACTAGGAAGATCGTGGGGAAGATTGACCATGAGTTAGGTTAAATGGAATTTTTGACTCCAGATTCTATTTATAGGAAGTTACGGAGGTATACATACCCTACTTCCTTCTAGATTTGAACTTGTAACTTCTTAGAAGGAAACACATGTTTTTAACCATTAAGAAACACAATTTATATATTTTTAATCAATTTTATTTGAAATTAAATTTTTAACCAACTGTAAATTTGACTTTAAATTGTTTTACAAATTTTTAATGGAGCTGAATTTATTTATACATTAAAAAAACAATAAAAATTGTCATTTCACCACATTTATATACAGTTAAGAACATGTGTTTCCTCCTAAGAGGTCACAAGTTCAAATCCAAAAAAATAGGGTATGTATACCTCCTTAGAGTTTACCAGTCAAATAGCTGGACACAGATAAACTTAACATATCTACTTAACATATCTAGACACTACTGAAATGGAATAGAATAAAAAACCCTATTTGACACTTGGAATTGACTGGATGCCAAGAATATAATTTGATATTAATTTTGTTGGTGGACGAACTTGAATACTATATTAGTATTTTGACTGAAACGACACCCAGGCAATTGAATTCATTACCCGTCTTGGACGCGGCACTCGAACCTTCCCAACACCGCAGACGAAGGCCATGCGAAGTCTCGTGGTTCTCTTTACATACGCACTCATCTCCCGCCTACGGTGTTCAGATCGGATTCCAATTCTCTCCCCCGCTCCGGATCCTTCTCTTTTCATATTTCATTTCGATCCGCTAACTCCTGAAACATTTCAGTATGGCAATAAGTCTTAACCCTTCCGAGAAAAGTGCCGGGATTACCTTCGGCGTCTATAAACCTGCCAGTGGCTACGATATCGATGACGCAGTGAGGCACATTAGGGCTGCCATCGCCTCCGCCGAGCAGGCCGGTAGCGTCAGAGCCGCCATTCTTTCCAGCGTTAATGGCTCCTGGGTACTACTAATTAACCCTCCTTCCCACTCCTGGGTATTCTCAGTTCTGTTTATATAATCAGCCGAATCAAGTTTAATATTTTGTTTGTGATTATACAGGTAGCGGTTTTCTGTGATTGGAGAGGCGCTGCGCCAAGCCTATACGATTTGAGCGAGGAGGCAACGGCCGTTCTCAGAAAGGTGGACTGCGGGTGCTTCCATTTGATCTCATCGGAGCCGAGGGAGGCTTCGGTTGCCCGGCTATCAGT
>ML818795.1:78813-102786 GCA_009831015.1 Picea engelmannii
CAACTTTACAAATTTTAAATTATTTTAATGGACTATAGCCGAGGTTGTTTTCACAAACTTTTCGCATTCCACTCTGTAGTACATTGTCGATGTCTATTAAATTATTTAAGAAAATAATTCATTAAATCTATTTAAATAATTAACTTTTTAATTCCATTTAAATAATTAAATTTTAGTGGGGTCAATTGGGTCTAGTCCGAGTCATTTGTTTTGAGGGGTGTTTTTCCCTACCCAGGTTTAATTCCAACAAGTGACATGTTGTGCTTTTGATGTTGAGCTCTCGATATTCCGAAAATTCTTGACCTCTCCATGTTCTCTGGATTTCAGGGGGATTATTACGTGGACCTAGCTAGTATTGATAAAGCGGTGTCCTGAACCACTTCTAAAAAAATGAATTTTAGTGATAAATGAGAATACATAGTTTTGAATTATTTTGATTCATTATTTGATTATGGTGATGATGGTTAATGTCTATTGAAATCAAATTTGGTATATTGAACTTTAAGAATGGTAAGGAATTACTTGGTTTGCTTTAAAATTTTATTTTTGTGAAAAGCTTTAAGAGAAACATTCTTAAATCACCATAGTTTTGATGAATTAAAAGTTTAGGAAAATCATATTGTAATAAATATTTTGAAATTGTGATCTAGTTTGGGTATATGCAAGACATTCTAAGAAAAGGTGATTTTCATCTTCAATTGTCTTTTGTGACAAAGATGACAAATTTTTTCAACCCACAATGTTTAGGGAATTGTCCAATGTCTTGTTTCACTATGGAGCTCATGAGAGTTTTTTCTTATTTTAGCAATGTTGATTTTCTTATTTTTGCTAATCAAAACAACTAGATACTTTTGATCTTCTAGATTAGGAATGATCACCTCCTTATAGTATCTTAATTTTCTTCCATCCTCTAATTCTTTATCACACCATAATTTCTCCTTAAATTTAGATGTAATGATATTTTTAATATTATTGTTATTATGCATAGTGTCATCTTCCTTTATTCCACGATGATTTAACCAAGACTTGGCATCTTTGCATCAACCCTACTTGAATAGTAGGTGGTTTTGACTAAAGTTTGAAGCAATCTTAGGAAACCTTTTGTCTTCCATCTTATTGTACTGCCTCCGGCAGTATACATAGCAATGAGTTAGCTTTGACTGTTCTATTAATTTGGTTTGACTTCAAAAAATTTGTAAACAACCTAATGTGTAACATAAGAAACTTAAAATTTTCTTTTTTAATTTGTAAAAAAACTGAATTTTCTTACATTTCATTGGCTGATAACTTTATAGTGTTATTGCAACCTTCACTTATTTCGAGTTTTCAAGCACTTATTTCGAGGTTTAAACAATGGAATGTAGTAAGCAACGTTTAAGTTGACTAAGGTTGCTCATACTGCCTCCAGCACAAATTCTTAGGAGGCAGTATGAGCAGCCTCGCTGCCCTTGTTTATATTGTTCTTTTACATTAGGTACCTATTACTAGGGGTGCTCTCAATGGGAGAAAGAGTCACTCACTTATATGAGAAGGATAGGATATGGTGTATTGCCTTTAATTTTGAGATGATAAGTTATAAAACTTTTGGATTTTCTCTATCTTTCTCCACGATTTTCTAGAGATGTTGCAACCTCAAACTTCACAACCATATACAATCTCAAGAGTGATGAGAGTCTCAAAGAGGAGTTTCTTCTTATCACATAGCTAAAAGTTTGTTGATTTACAATTGTTTTCAAGTGCATAATAAGCTTTCCACCCTCCATTTATCCTTTTATCATCGATATAGTTCCAGTTAGCTTATAATGAAGATTGATTCTGAGATATTCGTATGAATTCACTTCCTCCAACATATTGTTTTCATACACAAAATTGGTGTAAGTGATATTTTGGATTTAATTATCATAACCTTCATTTTGTTAATGTTAACAGTCATACCCATACTAGATCAAAAATCCTTGAGAATTTTTAGTTTCTTGTCGAGATCATAGGGACTCCTTACCATAAGAAAAATATCATCGGTGTAAAGCAGAAGGATGGTGACTATACCTAAAGTTGATTCAACACAACCTGCTTCTTCTAAACAGCCCTATGACTTTCCAATGTATATGCCAAAAAGGGTAGGGGGCATGGGACAATCTTACTTAAATCCCATATTTCAATTAATTTCTCTTGACCATCCCTCAGTGTTCCTAAACTTGGCAATATCATTCTCGTGCAACCTTATCAAAGCAACTCTCAACCCAAAAGAAACTTTTATCTCTTCTAATATATTCCATGGCACTATGTCAAAAGTTTTTTTTAAATCGATGAAACAACACATGAGATTGGTTTTATTATTTCGACACTCCTCCACAATGATGTTGCATAACAAGGTGGTCCACTGTTGAATGATAAGTTCTAAATCCAGTCTGGCCTTTATCTCTTTTTTATGGCTTTTTAGCCATACACCGATCTTCTTTTCCAAAATAATTCCATATAACTTGGATAAAAGGGAGTTAATCATAATGGTCCTGTAATTAGAGGGATTGTTTGCATCCCCACTTTTAAAAATAGGTACAATGAAGCTTTGAGCTCAAGGTTTAGGGAAGCCTTGCTTGACTGCTAAATTGAAGAGCTTGTGGATGTGAGGGATGAGTATATGCCCTCCAATTTTTAAGATTTATACTTAATATCCTTAGCTTTCCTTTTCGAGAATCACTTAACTCCAAACTCTACCTTCTTTTAAAAAAAATATTCCTCCATAGAAAGGGTTTGAATGTTGTCCATGACATCGAAGGATTCATAAATATTTTTGAGGTAGGAATTCTAGTCCATCAAGGGAACCATATTGTTTTCTTTAGTTTTACGAGTCACGGTTTGGCTCTAGAATTTCTTTAGATCTAGATTAGATAGGTGAAAAAGTTTCTCTTCCTTTCTCTTTATTTAGTGTATTTTTTTCCTTTTAATCAGCTCTTTGTACATATTTATCTTCTTGGATTTTAACAACTCATTAGAAGCATCCATAATGGATTTTCTAGCAATCTTGCAGTCTTTATCATACCAAGGGTTGGTTGTTCTATTTTCCTTTTTACACAACACCTTGATAGAGAACTTGTTAATGGAAATAGAGAAGGTTGTCATAAAATTATGAAAGTCTTCAATATTGTCCTTATTTGATAGGATATTTAATTATTATTTAAATCTTTTAAAAATATATCAGCTTTATCTTTGTTCAAGATCAAGTGTTTTTGGTTATAATAATTCTCTTCAATGGGACTTATGTGCCTAACAAAGTTTAAAGTTAGGATTAAATGTCTATGATTACAGTCAGGCTCATGGTCATTTAAGATGTCAAAATTTACTATTTGGTTGTATACAAGGATATCATATATCACATAATATACAGCATTGTTTCCAAGCCCATTAGTACAATTCATCTGGTTGGATCTTGGCCACTTCATTAGACCATTTCAAATTATTAGATCTTGAGAACTATAGAGCTTGATTAGCTCAATGGAAAACAAATTTTCAACCAAGTTTTTAGCGTTTCATTTGTATTTTCTAGATAAAACAAGGTCTTCATCTAACCATAGAGGATTAGGGTCGGAATCATTGCTTAAAATAATAGCTTGATTAGTTTTTGTTCTAGCATTAAAGTCTCCTAGCAAGAGAATACTTCCTTCATTTCTCAGATTGTAAAGATCATGTTCTAAGTCATTGTAAGGACATTTTTATGTAGATGATTTTTCTTATAAAAGGTAGAATTAATAGGTGTGAAATAACATGTTGCTATATAAATATTCTTAGCATTAATATATAAAATCTCCATCCACATGTATTGATTGAAAGGATATTCCTTGTGAATCCTAATGTGAGGAAAAATGTTTTTTTAATATAACAATATATGTGTCGAATTGTTGGAGAACCTTCGATTGGATGACGGAATCAACCAATGTTCCCAACAACTTGTGGCACCACAACTGTTCAAATCGGCGACAAGGCCATACCGGTTTACTTGGCTCGGAGTATGCCTTACTCTTTGTTTCATTTATTACTTAAAAATTATGTTTGTTTCTTATACTTAAACCATTCAACAAGTAAAGAATACATCCATACACAGTAACAAAAAATATGCAAGTGGGCGGCCAAACCGGTCTAACATCCGTTTATTACAAAAGTAGAAGTGTATCGAGTCTTCAACTCTTGCCACACAGAAGAAATATTTACAAGGAGCTTCTGCTCAAGTTTACATAAGAACTTGTGTAGAAACACATAATTCCTCTGTCGCCTTGCAACCTTCTTCATCCCAATGACTAAAACACTTGATGAGTGCTTCAAACTTCACTTCATGCTTCAAGTCTATGGTTCATACTTCCCTTGTCTTTGCTTGATGGACCTGCAACACTTAGCTTCATCACCCAAGTTTACTTTGTCCATCAGTTGTCTTTGTTTCAAGAAATAATCACCATGTTAGATTATCTTTGGTGTAGTCTCCCCAAGGTGGAAAAAGTCACCCACCAGGGTCAACTTGGCCCCTTGGGAGGGAGCTCTCCCTATCTACTAAAACGATGCCTCAAAATGCCCCCAACTCTGCAATTATGAAGTGTGAATATCACTTGTCAACCTACCCTTCATTTTTTCCTCTCCTTGGTTTGTATGGGTTCCTAACTCTCCCAATTGGTGTGTCTCTTTTCCTTGGAGAGGATGCAACCTTTCATGTTTGTCCACATAAATATTGGGATGAATTTTATCTAAGGGGAATGCATCCCTTCGGTGATTTGTTCGACTCATTCAATCTCACCCTCCCTCATCAAGTCGACTTTTCATTTCCATTTGGGCGCCCAATTCATTCCCATGACCGATCATTCAACCACTCGTTGGCTAAGTGTCTACTGCACGTCTCCCTGGTTAGCTCCTCTTAGCACGTTGGGTGCCCAAGGTGACTGAACTCTCCCAACTTAAATTTTCCTACCCTTCGGTTGGACTGGGCACCTTGTCTGTCGAAGCATTCAATCAACACCCTTCATTAACCTGTCATTTTAGTGGAGTGCCCATCGCTTATTTCAGTGGAGCGCCACCGCTTGGCCACATATCGTCAAGTCATCATCTTAACTTCTTCTATAATCATTCTTTGGGTGAAGTAGTTCCTTGGCATACTGTGCGCCCAAGGAACCCCAACCTTCCCATATATTAATATTTTTGTCTCCCGTGTTCAAATCGAGCACCCTTCCTACCTGAATCATTCATCTTGGCTTGCAGTGGAGGAGTGCGCGCTTGGGATGGAATCCCCATGCCTTATATCCTCCTCCACTTCAATTCATTATTATCCCAACAACATCCACATAAATTTATCGTCTCCATGCAGTCTTCCAAAAATCTTGCCTCCATCGCAATTGTTGTTGGAAACCCCAAGTTTCGTGCTGAAACGAAAACTACAAATTCTACCATAGTGGAAACTTCAAGTTTCATGTGAAGTGGAAAACCAAAATTTCCACAACACCTACGATCAATCTGCAACACCATGCAACCATCCACACTTCCCAAAGTCATTTTTTGACCAACCTATCTCTCCCTAACTCTATTTGCAATGTAGTCCAAGCTTCCTTCGTTGTCCTGACAATTGTTCTCAGCTCCGCTTCGATCACAACCTCTGTCACAATCTCAATCAGAACTGAAAAATGTCTAAGTGTTGAACAATTGTTTTGAACTACTATGCCCATACTCCAACTAAAGTTTGTCATACCTCTGTACATTGTTGCAACCCCCATGTTTTGAATAAGTTGGGTATCTAATCCAACTTCACGTCCAACTTGTGAGTGCACCATTACACAATTGAACATAGTCATTTCTATCCAACGTCCAACACATGCTCAACCCAAAAACACCAAGGCAAGATTGCACTTACCTCTCTTCTGTTGTCATCTTCTAACTTCGTCAAGAAGTTATTTTGCAACAACCAAGTATCACACAAACGAATCATTGTGCTTCTGAAGTTTGACCCATTCTCTATGTCATTACGCACTAACTTGTCCAAGTGATGAATTAGTTGGATTTCTAGTCCAACCATCTTCACCTGAAGAAAGGCACGCCTCCATGTCAAAACTAGTCTCTTCCATCTGCAACTTGACTTATCCATACAACATTTCGCGAAAGAAAACTTGCTTTCCTCGCTATGCTGCAATGTCACTCCAAAATGAAATCTTCCTCTAACTTCCTAACTTCATCATCTAATATGGTTTTGAAAGTTGTTGTCACTTCCTCCCATCGTTGTACCCAGCTCATCCCACATCCAAGATATTTGAAAATTCAAGGAAATCACCGCATGTCTACCACCCATGCAACCAACCAAATTCACTCTCTTCACTTATCCCACAAACTGTGGGGTCCCTGGGAATACCTTGTCGCTACTACAACCGTGCCCTCCATGGAACCATGTTTTGCTGACAATTTTTCCCAAGTCAAGTGTGAGTCTAGCTTCATCGGTCAATATCCCATCCTCTTCGTCACTTATCTATGAAACATCCCAAGTGCACAAGTCTCACACATCCAACAGTCACCACCACACTACTTCTTCGTTCATGTTGTGTTTTAAACTTCCTATGCAATCTTTCAATTTGTATAAATCAACAAATGCCTCCATAGGTGCTCCAACGTACTATCCAAAGTGCTCTAAGGCAAACGAGTCATCACAACTCACATTCGTCTCTTGGAACGAACTGACTTGTTTCTGCCCCAAGTCGCTTCCTCCTTTGGATTTTTGTTGCAATGCTCTAGTCATCACATGACGACTCAATGAAAATGGCTAAGGAAATCATGCTCCAAATAACCTTATCCAACCTATCAAATGAAGCACGCATCTCATTGTCTTCATCATCATAGCAATCCCTTTAATGCATCTCATAAAAGAGCTTGACAACAATCAAACTCGTTTCCATATCCATAACCAAATTTTCCTAAATACACTTCTTGAACTCACCCAATTAGATCACCCCAAGTCCTCATCCACCTATACCCCCTTCGGGGTGCTCTAAACTACTCCTTGACTCCAACGAAGGTTGCAACACTTGGAACTCCTCCATGTCTACGGTGGAAACAGGTCATATTTTTCCTTTATCAAGACTCTCCAACGCATCAAATTTCTAGATTCTTCCCAGAACTTGAAACGATCATGATTGTTCACGACATATCTGACAACACATGGTTCAAGTCATCATGCTATCACAGGTCTGCAACTCGTCCCAAACCACCAAATCTGATTACGAACTAACCTCCTTGTTGTTGTTGAAAAGTCAACAAGAAACATGTGTCTAATTTACTTTTCCCTTAAATAAATTGGACAATAAATATTAATCTATTGTCTCATAATTACTTGAATATAATTAACTGAAATGGAAAATCAGTAACTATGGGAAATTCGAGTTCAAAGGTTGACTGGTAAGACATGGAGGTGACTTGAAGTTGTAATAGAGTTATAAGTGTAGTTATGAGAGTTGTGAAGTAGTTTAACTCAGTTATGTAAGTTAAGCCCAGTTGTACTAGTTGTAACTAAACTTGCACTAGTGAGAGTTTAGTGAATTAATAATTAATTAATTCAAAATTAGTGACCTCACATGCAACTGAAGATTTGCCACAGTTAACTACATGCATGTCAGATCCAGTGGAGACCTAGTTGAGATAACAGGTGAAAGGGATAGTTTGGCTATCAGTTGTGATCTAAGTGAAGTTCACTCATGCAATCACACATGCAGTGGATATGCTCATGAGCATGTGCAAACTAGGAAATTCGAATTCATTGTGAGAATTCTAATTGCAGGGATTGTGCTGAGGAGGCAGGCAGTATGGACACAGAAATTGGCACATGTATTTGCTAAATTTTTGTATGACAGTGTGAGACAATTGTATTGTACTGGGAGCTCTTAGATTAGAGTTTTGTATGAGATTGTTTTATGATCCATGATATACATAGTATATGATAGTAAGGTTTTTAGCTTTATGCTTTCCCTGTAAAACTTTTGTGTGATGTGTTCTTGATATTTCACTTTGTGGTCGTGGTTTAAATTTCCATAAGAATATTAGCATAAGCGATTCTGTATTTAACAATGGTATATAATTGTTAAATCGGGAGAATTGCAGGAAATACATTAATTGTATTGAAATTTCTACATGGTATCAAAGCCACGAATCCATGGAATTGAGGTGCGAAAATAATAGTATTTTCGCAGGTCCCGTCTCTGGCAGGGTGCGAACCTTAGTACTGAAAACTTCGCACAATTTTGAGAGCAGAAATTCTTGCAGCCTACTCAAAGGAGAGGTGCAATAGGATTCTCGCAGGCTGCTTAAAGGAGAGGTGTGGACCTCCCTCACCCCACTGTGCATTACAGTGTGAACTCCCTCAAACGGTTCGCAGGCTATACATAGGTGAGGTGCGAACTTCCCTCAAGCTAGTAACTGGTCAGGTGTGAACCTCCCAGGCCAAGAAGGATTGCAGCAGTTGAGTTTGTGGTTGGATAAAATTTTAATTTGCAGAAGGACTTTCTTGGTGCGACAGTTGATTCAAGATCGAAATGGATTTCAATGTCTTGAGGTTGGAGTATGCACTCGAGGGCAGCTCGAACTACATTTCTTGGAAGGACAGGATGGAGGTAGTACTCAAAGACAATGGCTTGAAGGAATACATTGACAAAGATGTTCCTAAGCCGGATGCGACAAACACTACAAATCTTGATGCATGGCAAAAGAAAGTGGCAAAGGTGAGGAGGATTATGTTGGAGGGAGTACGAGACCACATTGTCTCAAGTCTCCATGGGAAAGCCACACCACATGCAATGTGGAAGGTTTTGACGGATCTATTTCAAAACAGCAACGACCATAGGAAATTGGCGCTCAAAGTTAAACTCGGGAAGATCAAGATGGAGAAGGGTGACTCCATTCCAAAATATCTCACGAACTTTGTCCAATGTCGGGATGAGCTTGGAAGTGTGGGAATAAGAGTCGCTGCTGATGATTTGGTGAGCTTGGCTCTCCTAGGACTTCCCAAGAGTTGGCACAGTTATCAAGACTCTGTCAATGGAAGGGAAAAATTTCCAGATTGGGAACGACTATGGTCGGATCTAGTGCAAGAGGAGTTCAGAGAGAACACCAGAGATGGATCTTCATCAAAGCGTGATGATGAAGAGGATTGTGCTTTGACTGCCAATGCAAGGAAAGGGAAAGGGAATAAATTCCATTCAAAATCCGAGTCTAAAGTCAAGAAGCTAGATTTGTCCAAAGTGAAGTGTTTTCACTGTCACGAACATGGGAATCACGCTACTAACTGTCCACAGAAAAGGAAGAACAAGACGGTTGTTGGAGCTGCAACTGGTGAGGCTCTTGTCTCGCAATTTGAACTTGACTTCTCTTTGATCGCATGCCTGGCTTCAAGTGCATCAGGATTGGTGTGGTATTTTGATAGTAGCGCTTCCTACCACATGATGGGAGATAAAGAGTCTTTCAGTGACTTGGAGGAGAAAGATCGCAGAATGCATATAGAGATGTGTGACGATGGACGATACAGTGCGACTGGTATTGGTACCATTACCTTTCAGAGGGAGTTAGGTAAACCATTTCAATTGAAAAATGTTATGCATGTTCCAGGTCTGAAGAAAAACCTGGTCTCAGTCGCAATGTTGGAGGACAGAGGCTATGATGTTGTTTTCAGCGATGGAAAAGCGCTCTTGCGACATAAAGAAATGGGTCAAGTCAAGAAGATAGGGATTCGAGTTAAGAATATCTACATGCTGGAGGTAGATGGTTGTGATGCAATGCTGGGCAAGGCAGAAAAAGTGGTGAGCCGAGATGAGGGTGAATTATGGGATTGGAGATTGGGCCATCTTCATCATGTACCCTTGAAGATCATGCAACAAATATCTATTGGACTTCCAATGGGAACACTTTCTCAGTTAGATCAATGCAAGGGGTGCACCCCGGGGAAGTATGTAAAGTCCACCTTTCATGAAAAGGAGAACCATGCTTCGGTGATCCTGGAGAGAATTCACACAGACGTGTGTGGACCATTCTTGGTTTCTTCAACAGCAAAACATAGGTATTATTTTATTTTTGTTGATGAATTTTCTCGTAAATGTTGGATCTTCTTCATGCAGAAGAATGATCAAACATTCTCAAAGTTCTGTGAGTTTAAAGCATTGGTGGAGAAAGAGTCGGGGAAGAAAGTGAAGTCTCTAAGGAGCGATAATGGTGGAGAATACATCTCTAACAAATTCAAAGACTTCTACAACAGAGAAGGAATTCAAAGAGAACTCATAGCGCCTCATAACCCACAAAAAAATGGGGTCGTGGAGAGGAAGAACAAAATGATCGTGGGTGCAGCACGAGCGATGTTGCATGATCAGGGTCTGCCAATGCATTTGATGGCAGAAGCATGCAGTACTGCGGTTTATGTGCAAAACCATTGTCCTCATAGAGTACTTGGCATGAGTACACCTGAAGAAGATTTCACTGGTAAGAAACCTGATGTTTCTCATTTTAAAATTTTTGGTTCATCTGTTTATGTGCATGTGACCAAGGATTCCAGGAAGAAGCTGGAACCGACTGCTAAAATTGGGATATTTGTGGGGTACATAGAAACACCCCATAATTATAGTGTGTATTTTCTGAATAGTAAGATGATTGTTATCTGTCGGGATATAAAATTCGATGAGGGGAAATCCATGCGGTTGTCGCTTGAGAGGGAGATAGACTTGCATGCAGAAGAGGAACTGCTGGTTCCCAAAGATGAGTCTCAAGACATGGATCAGCCACATGAGGAGGTTCATGGAGTGGAGGAAACCACTCATGCAGAGCCATCCATTAGAAATGGCAGAAAGCACACCACAGAAGTTGACAGATTGAGACTAGATGTTGCACAGAATGTAGGAGCCCCTACTTCATAGCGCAGACAGAGACAGTCTCCTGATCAATTTGCTGGATACATGGCTCTCATGAGAAAATGTATTGTGACTGAACCATTTTCCTTTCAGGAAGCAGTGAAGGATCCCACTTGGGTTGATGCTATGGTAGAGGAGTATGACTCCATTATCAAAAACAATGCATGGGAAATTGTCCCAAGACTGGTGGACAAATTAGTGGTAGGTTTGAGATGGATCTATAAGGTAAAGCGAGTTGTTGATGGGAGTGTGGATAAATACAAGGCCAAGTTTGTGGCCCAGGGCTTCTCATAGATCGAGGGGATAGATTATGATGAGACCTTTGCACTTGTCGCAAGGTACTCCTCCATAAGATCCATCCTTGCACTCTCAGCGCAGATGGGTTGGTGCATTCATCAGGTGGATGTAAAAACTGCATTTCTCAATGGGATCATTGAGGAAGAAGTGTACATTGAACAACCAGAAGGTTTTGAGACCTTTGACAAGGAGTCGCATGTGTGTAGACTCAAGAGAGCACTGTATGGGCTGAAGCAAGCACCCCGTTCTTGGTACACTTAGATAGACAGTTATTTCACCGGAATGGGCTTCACCAAAAGTGAAGCGGATGCAAACCTATACCAAATTTTGGTCGAGGGTAAGATCTTAATCATCGTTATTTATGTTGATGATTTAATATTGACTGGTGATGAGCAACTGATACACTCATGAAAGGAGGACCTTGCAAAGGAGTTCGAGATGAAGGATTTGGGCCTTCTTCATTATTTCCTTGGATTGGAAATATGGCAGCGAGATGGTGAACTTTTTGTGTCTCAAGGCAAGTATGAAAGGGAGATATTGGGTAAGTTTCACATGGAAGGCTACAAACCCATGGATATGCCTCTTCCAGGAAACTGGAGGAAAGAGGATGCTACTTCTGGAGAGGTAGTGGATGCTACTGTCTATCGACAGTTAGTGGGTTCATTAATGTATTTAGTGAACACGAGACCAAACATTTGCTATGCAGTTAACCAGCTAAGCCAAGCGATGGTTAAGCCTACCAAACTCTTTTGGAAGGCGGGTAAGCATGTCCTAAGATATATGAAGGGCACATCTGAGTATGGATTATGGTACAAACATACGGATGAGGTGAAGTTGCATGGATTCACGGATGCAGATTGGGCAGGCAGGCCAATGGATAGAAAGAGCACATTAGGGGGGATCTTTAGTATTGGATCTACAGTTGTTTCTTGGTAAAACAGGAAACAAAGATCTGTGGCACTCAGTTCAGCGGAAGCGGAATACATGGCAGCGAGTCAAGCTGCATGTGAGGCTATCTAGTTGAGAAAGATCTTGGTTGGTTTGTTTGGTTCTCATTTAGATCCGACAGTGATTTATTGTGATAATTAGAGTTGCATTAAACTTTCAATTAATCTTGTGTTTCATGACATATCTAAGCATATAGATATCCAGTATCATCATCTCAGAGATTGTGTGCAGCAGAAGATCATGTTGCTTCAATACATTCCTACGGAAGATCAGGATGCAGAAATTCTAACGAAGGTGCTCAGCAGGAGAAAATTTGAATATCATAGAGACAGGATTGGGGTGAAGGATAATCCCTTTTTTGTTGAGAGGGAGTGTTGAAAATTCAACAAGAAACATGTGTCTAATTTACTTTTCCCTTAAATAATTTGGACAATAAATATTAATCTATTATCTCATAATTACTTGAATATAATTAACTAAAATGGCAAATCAGTTAACTATGGGAAATTCGAGTTCAAAGGTTGACTAGTAAGAAATGGAGGTGACTTGAAGTTGTAACAGAGTTATAAGTGTAGTTATGAGAGTTGTGAACTAGTTTAACTCAGTTAAGTAAGTTAAGCCCAGTTGTACTAGTTGTAACTAAACTTGCACTAGTGAGAGTTCAGTGAATTAATTATTAATTAATTCAAAATCAGTGAACTCACATGCAACTGAAGATTCGCCATCGTTAACTACATGCATGTTAGATCCAGTGGAGACCTAGTTGAGATAACATGTGAAAGGGACAGTTTGGCTATCAGTTGTGATTTGAGTGAAGTGCACTCATGCAATCACACATGCAGTGGATATGCTCATGAGCATGTGCAAACTAGGAAATTCGAATTCATTGTGAAAATTCTAATTGCAGGGATTGTGCAGAGAAGGCAGGCAGTATGGACACAGAAATTGGCACATGTATTTGTTGAATTTTTGTATGACAGTGTGAGACGATTGTACCGTACTGAGAGCTCTTGGATTAGATTTTTGTATGAGATTGTTTCATGATCCATGATATACATAATATATGATAGTGGGGTTTTTATCTTTATGCTTTCCCTATAAAACTTATGTGTTATGTGTTCTTGATATTTCACTTTGTGATCGTATTTTAAATTTCCGCAAGAATATTAGTAGAAGCGATTATGTATTTAACAGTGGCATATAATTGTCAGATCAAGAGAATCGCAGGAAATACATTAATTGTATTGAAATTTCTGCATGGTATCAGAGCCACAGAGCCACGAAAGTGAGGTGCGAAAATAATAGTATTTTCGTAGGTCCCATCTCTTGCAGGGTGCGAACCTTAGTACTGAAAACTTCGCACAATTCTAAGAGCAAAAATTCTCGCACCCTACTCAAAGGAGAGGTGAAAAATTCATTAGGATTCTCGCAGGTTGCTTAAAGGAGAGTTGTGAACCTCCCTCACCCCACTGTGCATTACAATGTGAACTCCCTCAAACAGTTCGCAGGCTATACAGAGGTGAGGTGCAAACTTCCCTCGGGCTAGTAATTGGTCAGGTTCGAACCTCCCAGGGCAAGAAGGATTGCAATAGTTGAGTTTGTGGTTGGATAAAATTAGAATTTGCAGAAGGACTTTCTTGGTGCGACAATTGATTCAAGATCATAATGGCTTTCAATGGCTTGAGGTTGGAATATGCACTCGAGGGCATCTCGAACTACATTGCTTGGAAGGATAGGATGGAAGTAGTACTTGAAGACAATGGCTTGAAGGAATACATTGACAAAGATGTTCCTAAGCCGAATGCGACAGACACTGCAAATCTTGATGCATGGAAAAAGAAAGTGGCAAAGGTGAGGAGGATTCTATTGGAGGGAGTACGAGACCACATTGTCTCAAGTCTCCATGGGAAAGCCACACTACATGAAATGTGGAAGGTTTTGACGGATCTGTTCCAAAAAAACAGTGACCATAGGAAATTGGCGCTCAAAGATAAACTTAGGAAGATCAAGATGGAGAAGGGTGACTCCATTCCAAAATATCTCACGAAGTTTGTCCAATTTCGGGATGAGCTTGGAAGTGTGGGAATAACAGTCGTTGCTGATGATTTGGTGAGCTTGGCTCTCCTAGGACTTCCCAAGAGTTGGCACAGTTATCAAGACTCTGTCAATGGAAGGGAAAAATTTCCAGATTGGGAACGACTATGGTCGGATCTAGTGCAAGAGGAGTTCAGGCGGAACACCAGAGATGGATCTTCATCAAAGCGTGATGATGAAGAGGATTGTGCTTTGACTGCCAAGGCAAGGAAAGGGAAAGTGAAGTGTTTTCACTGTCACAAACATGGGAATCTCGCTACTAACTGTCCGCAGAAGAGGAAGAACAAGATGGTTTCTAGAGCTGCAACTGGTGAGGCTCTTGTCTCACAATTTGAACTTGACTTCTCTTTGATCGCATGCATGGATTCAAGTGCATCAGGATCGGTGTGGTATTTGTATAGTGGTGCTTCCTACCACATGACGGGAGATAAAGAGTCTTTCAGTGACTTGGAGGAGAAAGATCTCAGAATACATATAAAGATGGGCGACGATGAACGATATAGTGCGACTGGTATTGGTACCATTACCTTTCAAAGGGAGTCAGGTAAACCATTTCAATTGAAAAATGTTATGCATGTTCCAGGTCTGAAGAAAAACTTGGTCTCAGTCGCAATGTTGGAGGACAGAGGCTATGACATTGTTTTCAGCGGTGGAAAAGTGTTCCTACGACACAAAGCAATGGGTCAAGTGAAGAAGATAGGGATTTGAGTTAAGAATCTCTACATGCTGGAGGTAGATGGATGCGGTGCAATGGTGGGCAAGGCAGAAAAAGTGGTGAGCTGGGATGAGGGCGAATTATGGCACAAGCGATTGGGCCATCTTCATCACGGAGCCTTGAATATCATGCAACAAATATCTACTGGACTTCCAATGGGAACACTTGCTCAGTTAGATCAGTGCAAGGGGTGCACCCTAGGGAAGTATGTAAAGTCCACCTTTCATCAAAAGGAGAACCGTGCTTCGGTGATCCTGGAGAGAACTCACACAGAGGTGTGTGGACCATTATCAGTTTCTTCAACAACAAAACATAGGTATTATGTTATTTTTGTTGATGACGTTTCTCGTAAATGTTGGATCTTCTTCATGCAGAAGAAGGATCAAACATTCTCAAAGTTCTGTGAGTTTACAGCATCGGTGGAGAAAGAGTCGGGGAAGCAAGTGAAGGCTCTAAGGAGCGATAATGGTGGAGAATACATCTCTAACGAATTCAAAGACTTCTACAATAGAGAAGGAATTCGAAGAGAACTCATAGCGCCTCATAACCCACAACAAAATGAGGTCGCAGAGAGGAAGAACAGAACGATCGTGGGTGCAGCACAAGAGATGTTGCATGATCAGGGCCTGCCAATGCATTTGTGGACAGAAGCATGAAATACTGCAGTTTATGTGAAAAACCATTGTCCTCGTAGAGTACTTGGCATGAGTACACCTGAAGAAGCTTTCACTGGTAAGAAACCTGATGTTTCTCATTTTTAAATATTTGGCTCATCTATTTATGTGCATGTGACCAAGGATTCCAGGAAGAAGCTAGAACCGACTGCTGAAGTTGGGATATTTGTGGGGTACACATAAACACCCCATAATTATCGTGTGTATTTGACGAACAATAAGATGACTGTTATGCGACGGGATATAAAATTCGATGAGGGAAAAGCCATGCGGTTGTCGCTTGAGATGGAGCTAGACTTGCATGCAAAATAGGAACTGTTGGTTCCCAAAGATGAGTCTCAAGATGTGGATCAGCCACATGAGGAGGTTCATGGAGTGGAGGAAACCACTCATCCAGATCCATCCATCAGAAATGGCAGAAAGCGCACCATGGAAGCTAACAGATTGAGACTAAATGATGCACAGAATGTAGGAGCCCCTACTTCATAGGGTAGACAGAGACAGTCTCCTGATCGATTTGCTGGATACATGACTCTCATGAGCAAATGTATTGTGATTGAACCATCTTCCTTTCAGGAAGCAGTGCAGGATCCCACTTGGGTTGATGCTATGGTAGAGGAGTATGACTCCATTGTCAAAAACAGTGTATGGGAAATTGTCCCAAGACCGGTCGACAAATCAATGGTAGGTTTGAGATGGATCTACAAGGTAAAGCAAGTTGTTGATGGGAGTGTGGAGAAATACAAGGCCAGGTTTGTGGCCCCAGGATTCTCACAGATTGAGGGAATAGATTATGATGAGACCTTTGTACCTGTCGCAAGGTACTCTTCCATAAGATCCGTCCTTGCACTCTCAGCGCAGATGGGTTGGCACATTCATCAGATGGATGTAAAAACTACGTTTCTCAATGGGATTATTGAGGAAAAAGTGTACATTGAACAGCCAGAAGGTTTTGAGACCTTTGACAGGGAGTCACATGTGTGCAGACTCAAGAGAGAATTGTATGGGTTGAAGCAAGCACCATGTGCTTGGTTCACTCAGATAGACAACTATTTCACTGGACTGGGCTTCACCAAAAATGAAGCGGATGCAAACCTATACAAATTTTTGGTGGAGGGTAAGATCTTAATCATAATTCTTTATGTTGATGATTTAATATTGACTGGTGATGAGCAGCTGATACACTCATGCAAGGAGGACCTTGCAAAGGAGTTCGAGATGAAGGATTTGGGCCTTCTTCATTATTTCCTTGGATTGGAAATATGGCAACAAGATGGTGAACTTTTTGTGTCTCAAGGTAAGTATGCAAGGGAGATACTAGGTAAGTTTCACATGGAAGGCTGCAAACCCATGGATACTCCTCTTCCAGGAAACTGGAGGAAAGAGGATGCTACTTCTGGAGAGGTAGTGGATGCTACTGTCTATCGACAGTTAGTGGGTTCGCTAATGTATTTAGTGAACACGAGACCGAACATTTTCTATGCAGTTAACCNGATTAATCCTGTGTTTCATGACAGATCTAAGCATATAGATATCTGGTATCATCATCTCAGAGATTGTGTGCAGCAGAAGATCATGTTGCTTCAATACATTCCTACGGAAGATTAGGATGCAGACATTCTAACGAAGGTGCTCACCATGAGAAAATTCGAATATCATAGAGACAGGATTAGGGTGAAGGATAATCCCTTTCTTGTTGAGAGGGAGTGCTGAAAAGTCAACAAGAAACATGTGTCTAATTTACTTTTCCCTTTAATAAATTGGACAATAAATATTAATCTATTATCTCATAATTACTTGAATATAATTAACTGAAATGGAAAATCATTTAACTATGGGAAATTCGAGTTCAAAGGTTGACTGGTAAGACATGGAGGTGACTTAAAGTTGTAACAGAGTTATACGTGTAGTTATGAGAGTTGTGAAGTAGTTTAACTCAGTTAAGTAAGTTAAGCCCAGTTGTACTAGTTGTAACTAAGCTTGCACTAGTGAGAGTTCAGTGAATTAATTATTAATTAATTGAAAATCAGTGAACTCGCATGCAACTGAAGATTCGCCACGGTTAACTACATGCATGTTAGATCCAATGGAGACCTAGTTGAGATAACAGGTGAAAGGGACAGTTTGGATATCAGTTGTGATTTGAGTGAAGTGCACTCATGCAATCACACATGCAGTGGATATGATCATGAGCATGTGCAAACTAGGCAATTCGAATTCATTGTGAGAATTCTAATTCCAGGGATTGTGCAAAGGAGGCAGGCAGTCTGGACACAGAAATTGGCACATGTATTTGCTGAATTTTTGTATGACAGTGTGAGACGATTGTATTGTACTGAGAGCTCTTGGATTAGAGTTTTGTATGAGATTGTTTCATTATCCATGATATACATAATATATGATAGTGGAGTTTTTAGCTTTATGCTTTCCCTATAAAACTTATGTGTTATGTGTTATTGATATTTCACTTTGTGATCGTGGTTTAAATTTCCGCAAGAATATTGGTAGAAGCGATTATGTATTTAACAATGGCATATAATTGTTAGATCGGGACAATTGCATGAAATACATTAATTGTATTGAAATTTCTACAGTTGTGGCTCAAGAGCAAGTTTTTCTCCATCAAATTATCGATTAAGTAAAAAACCATGATGTGCCCCAGTTACCAAGGTGCCAAGCTCCATGGTACACTCTGTCACATCAATCTGTCGTTGCAACTAAAGGTCTGCAACAACATGACCCAAGGAATGTGTGTAGCAAAGTCCAACATAGACATGTTTAAACGACATGCATCCAAACTGTTCACATCAATACTTCAACTCAACTTTTGTGATATGAAAAATTTCGTTTAAGTCACCTTCTCCATGCACCAATCAAACCTATTTTCATTTCCTATCATCTTTGAGCCCTTAATGCTTCCGCCTTAGGACACCATGCACTCACTACCCAGTTGTTAAGTCAGTTGTTGTTAACCGACTTGTGTAACTCTGCAATGACTCAGCTCGTTCGAAAGTTGTGATCATTGTCCACAAACCAACTGACTCAATTGTTGTTCTCAGTAGTGCATATCACAATGATATCATGGTGAAAACGTGTTCAACCAACTTCCTTATGACCCAAACTTCATTTTGATATCTCAAGTCATAATGGTGAGAATCCCACCAAATCGTCCATCAAACCATCTTCTATAGTCTTCTCTGATGTGCACTCTAATACCACCTGTCATAACGATGACAGTCGTGAAGAGCATACCAACTATTGAATAAAACAAACCCAAATTGTCCCTTGCTCAGTTTCTTGAGTTCTTCACTTTGATACCACCTGCCATGATGATGACAGTGGTGAAGAGCATATCAAGTGATCAATGAAATGAACCCAAACTATCCCTTGCTCGATTTCTTGAGTTCTTTGTTCTGATACCACTTGCAAGGCCATTGGAGAACCTTCGGTTGGATGGCGGAATCATCCAATGTTCCCAACGACTTGCAACACTGCGAATGTTGAACTCGATGGAAAGGCCACAACAGTTTACTTGGTCCACACTATGCCTTACTCTTTGTTTTCTTTATTACTTAACAATTATGTATGATTCTTATACTTAAACCATTCACAAGTAAAGAATACATCCATACACAGTAACAATGAAATATGCAAATGGGAAGCCAAACTGGCCTAACACCCGTTTATTAAAAAGGTATAAGTGTGTCAAGTCTTCAACTCGTGCCACACTGAAGAAATATTTACAAGGAGCTTTTGCTCAAGTTTACACAAGAACATGTGTGAAACACAAAGATAGACTTCCTTCATCGCCTTGCAACCTTCTTCGTGCCACTGTCCGAAACACTTGGCAAATGCTTCAAACTTCGCTTCATGCTTCAAGTCTGTGGTTCATACTGTCATTTCCTTCGTTTTCTCGACCTGCAACACTCAACTTCATCACCCAAATCTACTTCATCCAACAATTGTCTTTGCTTCAAGAAAGACTCACCGTGTTCTGCTCTTCAATGAAGTCTCCCCAATACGGCACAAGTCACCCACCAAGGTCAACTTGGCCCCTTGGGAGGGAGCTCACCCTCTGTACTAAAAAGATGCCTCAGAACCCCCCCAACTCTACGATTATGAAGTGTGATTTTAACTTTCCAACTTTCCCTTACATTTGTCCTCTCCTTGGTTTATATAGGCACCCAACTCTCCCAACCGGTGCATCTCTTTTCCTTGGAGCGGACACAACCTTTTGTGTTTGTGCATATAACTCTTGGGACGACTTTTTCCTAAGGGGCAATTGTCCCTTGGGTGAGTCGGTCAACTCCGTCAAGCATGCCCTCCCTCAAGTCGACTCATCATTTCCTTTTGGGCACCCAAGTCATGCCCATGATTGATCGTTCAACCACTCGTTAGTTAAGCGTTCATCACATGTCTCCTTGGTCAACTCTTGTTGATGCGTCGGGCGCCCAAGGTGTTCGAGCTTGCCTAACTTAAGTTTTCCTATCATTCAGTTGGACCAGATGCCTGATATGACGAAGTGTTTAATTAACACCCTTCGTTAACCCGTTGTTTTGGTGGAGCACCCATCACTTCATTCGGTGGAGCGCCCACTGCGTGCCCACATCTCGTCAATTCATCATCTTAAGTTCTACCGTAAGTGTTCTTTGGGTGAAGTTGTTCCTTGGCACGACATGTGCCCAAGGAACCCCAACCTCCCCATATATGAAGACTTTTGTCTCCCTTGTTTGAATCAAGTGCTCTGCCTGCCTGAATCGTTCATCTTGGTCTACAGTGGAGGAGTGCGCACTTGGGCTGGACTCCTCAAGCCTTACAATATGCCTTCAATCCCTCTATCGTAGGATCTCTTGTTCCATACCAACTACAAGACAAATCCTTCTATGTTAGGGACCTTAGATTCTTCATGCTCCCAAGTTTCAACAAGCAATATAATATCAATTTCACTTGGGATCCAACTTAACATAGCTCCTTTGCTTCATGGAAAGCCACAATAGATTCGTAGTGTCCTAAATTCCTATTTATTATTATTTTTTGGTCCCTATCCCTAATAAATAACTTTTATATTCCTAATTATTACCAATTTTCTTTTCTTCATGGCTTCTTTTACCTTCTAAACCTCCTTAATTCAACTTGGTATTTTGGAATGAAACTCATATTTCACTAATCATGACATATTTACAGTCATTAGAGCTTACATTAACATGAGTTAACCTATCTTTATGCTCAATTATTTTGCCTTGCCTCTTTGCTTCTATGAGACAAGTTGTTTTAGTTTGTAATTGATTTTGTAGTTCATCCTTAAGTAGTAGTGGTGTGTCCTCATCTTTCTTCTCTTTTAAACAAAAAACTATGAGGTTCAAGGCTCTTTTGTTACACTCATGGTCTAGCTCTATAATTGTATTCATTTAGTCTTTGATGGGTTTGATATCCTATTTACTTTTGAAACTATTTAGGGTCAAATTCGTTATTTAACTCTTCTTCTAGCTCTTTAATCTTCTATCTATTCTCTACAAAGACTATGACTTCTATATTTACAGTTACTTTTAGGTCTAAAAAGACTATGACTTCTATCTATTTACAGTTACTTTTAGGTTTGTGATTAAGAGGTTTTGGTAAATGCCATGAATTGTTCAAATAAATATTAAAGAAAAGTGGGAGAAAGAACTTTTGGATTTGATTATGTTAAAGAAGAGTGGGAGAAAGAACTTGTAGATTTGATTAGCTCAAAGCATTCAATTAGGGTTGTAGAAGTATGTTCAAGTGAAAATGTCTTTGGGAGAAAGTTATGTCAAATTCGTGCCCCATGAAAATGACTTATTAAAATTGTTGTTTTTTAAAATGTTTCAATCACTAACTATGAAATAGAGACGTGATTGGTTTTTATTAATGAGATAAATTGTGAACAAATTTTTTTAATGAATTAAATTGTGAACAAACTTAATTTCTTAGTGAGTTTTTTGGCCAAGAAAATTGTTGCTTTATTTATTATTTTTTCAAAATGTTATTTTAAAATGGAGAAAAGGAAAAAATGTATGATAAAAAAATATAAAATTTAAAGAAATTTTTTAAAAATAAAAATAATTTTTTTTTAATTAATTAGATTGTTTTTACAGCTTAATCAAGCATGAAATTTAATTCGAAAATATTCAAAACATTTTCAATAAATTGAATTTAAAATTTGAACAAATATCATAAGGGTAGTGTTTTTCCATTCAATTCAATTTGTAGGAGAATTTTTAAGATTTAGGTGGGGATTAAAAGCCCAATCCTTTAAAACAAAGATTTTCTATGAATAAAACTAGGACAAAGTCTAAATGTTTTATCTTTTTAAATAAAAATTTTTAATGAATTAAACTAAGACAAAGTCTAAATGTTTTATCTTTTTAAATAAAAAAATGTAATGAATAAAATTAAGAGAAAGTTTAAATGTTTTATCTTTTATTTTTCTTCAATTATATTTTTTAGAATGAGTTTTGTCCAAAATCTTGTTAGTAGTTGAGATTACATATTTTAAATGTTTTATAGATTTTTAAAGGGACTGAATCAATTTGTGCATTTAAAAAAACAATGTAAATTGTAATTTCACCAATAATTATTATTATTAACAAAATTTAAATTAAAAAAATAATAAAAAATAATGATGATGATGATGATGATGATTAACCTCCACAAAAACCGAATTGGTCTATCCGACTCTAAGAGGGTAAGTGATTACTTGTGATTCTTTAGAATTTTGTTTCTGTGCTCAAAAACATTAAGAGAAGTTTTCCAAGATCACCATACTTTTGTTGAGTTAAGAGGTTAGGAAGGTTGGTAGTGTGACAAATATTTTAAAAATGAGATATAATATGGGTATAGGCTGGACAATCTAAGAGAAAGTGTTTTTCATCTTCAACCTTCTTAGTGTCACAAAGGTGACACACTCTTTCATCCCATGGATATTTAGGAATTGATCAACACTCAGTTTCACTATGGAGCTCGTGAGAATTTGTTCTTATCTTAACAATGCTTATTTTTTTCCTTACACTTGACAAAACATATAGATAACTTTGATCTTCTAGATTAGGGTTGATTACATATTTATAATACCTTAATTTTCTTTTTTCATCTAACTCTTTATCACACCACATTTTCTCCTTAAATTTTGATTTGACTTTTTGTTAATAGTATCTTTATTTTGCAAAATGGTGTCTTCCATGATTCCCCAATAGTTTAGCCAAGACAGAGCATCTTTATGTCATCCTTGCTTGAGTCGATGGTGGTTATGACTCTATTTTGAAGCAATTTTAGGAAGCCTCTTGTCTTCCATGTTGTTTAAGTTGTTCTTATACATTAGGTATATAGTCATAGCCATGCTCTCAATGGGAGAGAGACTTGTTTCTAAGAGGAGGATGAGATAGGACGTATTGAGGCTTGTTTCTAAGAGGAGGATGAAATAGGATGTATTTCCTTTAATTTTGAGATTATAGATTATAAAATTATTTTGTATTTGCTCTATCTTTCTCCGGGATTAGGAGAAATACTACAACCCAAAACTTCACATCCATAAAGAATAACAGATATAACAAGAGTCTCAAAGAGGAATTTTTTCTTATTCCAACTCCAAAGATCAACTGATTTATAATTGTTTTCAAACCCATAATAATAAACAATGTAAATGATAATTTCACCAATAATTATTGACAAAATTTAAATTAAAAAAAATAAAAATAAAAACATCTATCATTGCCTTGTACATAAATCTTTGTACATAAATCTAGATCTCCTTCAAACCACAAGTGAACCAAGATCATATGAACTATCAATTTTATTGCCTTATCCATAAATCTAGATCTCTTCAAACCACAAGTGAACCAAAATCATATGGACTATCAAATTTATTGCCTTATCCATAAATCTAGATCTCTTCAAACCACAAGTGAACCAAAATCATATGAACTATCAAATTTAATGGGAAAATCCAAACTTGATTGATAATGTCGGCGTAATTTGTACATAATGATCGACAAAAAAATTTGGCCTCGATTAACCTGACCTTCCAGGTTGCTTACCTTCCCTGCACTTGTTTTGTATTATTGTTCTATTTCCATTCAATTCTCAATATTTTAATGAATTTTAGTGAGCAACAACCCACCACAATGCGTCGGCCGTTTGACGGTGAAGCCGTGGCCCGTGTTGTTGACGAGGGCGATGACTTCACCCAACCCTCACACATATTTTTTATCTATGAAATCCAGGGGATCCTTCTCTGATCAAACTCCCAACCCTGCTACTCCCTGCTCATCACGCGGCGGCTGTTTCTCTGGTAATATAAACGACTCGGCAGACCTCGTATTTGAGC
>ML818795.1:103627-123288 GCA_009831015.1 Picea engelmannii
GCGGTGTTGGGAAGGTTCGAGTGCCGCGTCCAAGACGGGTAATGAATTCAATTGCCTGGGTGTCGTTTCAGTCAAAATACTAATATAGTATTCAAGTTCGTCCACCTACAAAATTAATATCAAATTATATTCTTGGCATCCAGTCAATTCCAAGTGTCAAATAGGGTTTTTTATTCTATTCCATTCCAGTAGTGTCTAGATATGCTAAGTTTATCTGTGTCCAGCTATTTGACTGGTAAACTCTAAGGAGGTATACATACCTTATTTTTTTGGATTTGAACTTGTAACCTCATAGGAGGAAACACATGTTCTTAACTGTATATAAATGTGGTGAAATGACAATTTTTTATTGTTTTTTAATGTATAAATAAATTCAGCCCCATTAAAAATTTGTAAAACACCTACAAATTTAATCAGTCAAATTTATAGTTGGTTAAAAATTTAATTTCAAATAAAATTAATTAAAAATATATAAATTGTGTTTCTTAATGGTTAAAAACATGTGTTTCCTTCTAAAAAGTTACAAATTCAAATCTAGAAGGGAGTAGGGTATGTATGCCTTAGTAACTTCTTATAAATAGAATCTGGAGTCAAAGATTCCATTTAACCTAACTCATGGTCAATCTTCCCCACCATCTTCCTAGTCAACAACCCATGGAATTAAAATAACATCGGTAGTTAAGATTATTAACTAGATCAAAATGTAAATTGACTTTTTTATCAAAATAAAAGAAATATTCAATAACAATTTTAGTCAAAAGTAAACCATGTTTTTTATATATATATAATTTGTTTATAAATTTATAAACATATATATTTAATTGAATATAATATTATTATTTATTGTAAATATAAAAAAATTAAAATTTTAATAGTAGTCAAATTTAAATCTAACTTAACATAAATACAATTACAATCATTAATACAAATATCTCGAAAATACCCATATCATAATAAATATGTTATTGAAAAAACTTGAACACTTTGATGAAGACAATAATAACACTTAACTTTTACCAAATTAATAAACAATAAAAACATAGCATATGGCAACATAATGAAAAGATTAATCATCCATTATTTTAAATTAATTAATAATTATTTAAAAAAACAACTAAATTGCTATATTATTTATATTGATTATTAGTCAACGAAAATTAATCAATGAATTAATATCATAATGTTTATGCTAGCTTTATAATATTATTACTATTTTATTTATATTAATTATTAGTCAACCCAAATTAATCAATGAATTAATATCATAATGTTTATGCTAGCTTTATAATATTATTTGTAAAATAATATTGGGTGGAAATTTTGTGTAAAAGATAATGAAGTACTATATGTGTGGGGTTGTTGAAACACTGAATAAAAAGATTGAAAACTTGTACACTTTAAGGTTTCTAAATTAAGAAAGCATTTTCTACGTTTTTTTTTTTCACTTTTGGAATTTTGAAAACTTGTACACTTTAAGGTTTTGAGCATTTTCTAGGTTTTTCTTTTTTATTTTTGGAATTTTGGTCAGTAAAAGTGTATCGGTGATGGTTGTCACCAAAGTAGTTTTTTTTTTTTTTAAATTAAGAAGCAAAATTAAAAGAAAAGAGATGAAGATTTCCAAGTAAAAAAGTTTTTTCTTTAAGCAAAATTAAAAGTTAAAATGAAAGAGATAAAGATTTTAAGAGAGTTTTTCTTTAAGCAAAATTAAAAATTAAAATGGAAGAGATAAAGATTTCCAAGTAAGAAAGTTTTTCTTTAAATTAAGAAGCAAATTTAAAAGGGAAGAGATGAAGATTTCCAACTAAAATATTTTATTGTACATATCGGAAAGTAATATTTATTAAAATTGAATATATAAAATTTAAAAAAAATATTTTGAAATAATAAATGTTAAATGTTTAAAATTATCTTAATATATAATAATTAATTTGTTGATAATGATTTTATTTTTTTGAAAAAGGTTTAATTTTATTACTTTCTAAAAGCAAAATTACATTTTGTAGATGCTTCATTATAGAGGCATTGATGCATGAAAGCTTGTCATTCCAAAAAAAAAATGGTAAATATTAAGCTTGTTATTCCAAAAAAAAAATGGTAAATGTTGTGTAAGAGATATTTTTACACTCAAAAATGGGTTTTTTAAACTCCTAGTGACCATTGTATCCATAAAATGCATTACATAAGAAAAACTAAATTTACCATTCCACCAATATGTCCTCGCCACTCTGATAGATGGAGCAAACACAATTATTTCTTCAATGAGTAGCTTCATTGTGAAAAGGATGATGAAAATATTCATAGAGTTGCCCATACGTGTCAAAAATTTTCACCAAATCTTGAATGTCTTTCAGGAGAGGGAGTAAATGAAAGTCCACACATCTCTGATCTTTATTCACCCAGTTAATCACATTCAAGGAGTTGCCAAAAACTTGTAGATATGTGACTTCTTTTTCCAGCGGGAACAAAATGAGAAGTTTTAGTGAGGATAATTCTCCATAGTTGTTTGTGTCGGAGCCAAGACCCATCTTGAGATTAAATATGTGTGTATCATTTAAAGATAGAGTCACACCACCTCCACAGTGCATCGGGTTCCCTTGTGAGGCCTTGTCAAAAAATGTCGAGGGATGTGTCTTGTCTATGGTCTTCGGGATAGGATTCCTAATCCCTGGCCTGCCCTTCTCCCATAGGTAGAAGGTTAAGATGGTTAGACATTGAGCCACAATCACTAAGGGTGGAGTTGTCTCGTCCTGAAAGATATATTGATTACGAGCAAGACATATCCCCCACACCACTAGCAATGGAAAAGATTTATACGGTTTATGGTTCGGGTTTGATAGCCACATTTGAAGGCTCTCATTGATGCTTTGTCCTTTCCAAATCAAATCCTGACTTGCCAGCTTGGAAATTTCTTGTAGTATAACTAATTATTCAATAATCATTAATATATGTAATTAACTATTGTGAAGTGTTGCATCTATTCACTAAGGCTGTAAGGATTTATATATATAGCCTTGTCATTCGTTGTTGTAAGATAGACATAAATAATTAATATATATATATATATATATATATATATATATATATATAGTTTACAGCTTCCAATTGGTATCAGAGTGAAAGCTTGGTGACAGCCAAAAGCAAATCCGTTCAAGATGGAAAATATCATTCTTAAAAACATGAAAATTAAAACCATTATGGAAAATATGAGCAACACTCTCAAAGAAATGAAGAATTTTGTGAACGAAATAATAGAACAATTAGAGAAGGAACTATTGGCGTACTTAAAGGAAAGGGGTTTCTGCCAAAACCAAATCTCGCTTAAATAAGAACACCAGAAGAATCCCTCCATCACAAAGACGGACCCCAAGGTCACCAAGCTAATTATTTTTTATGGTAATAACCAAAGAAAAAATCATGCCAATGTTGCCTCCATTGTCAAGTCCAACTCAAAGGAGAAATGTGTGGCAATCAAAGATACAGGGAAGACAAACAAATCCTTATTTGGTGAGTGATTCAATACCACATCTAGTCAGGGCTTAACCCTATAGTCTCTCAGACGACACAACTCAAAATTTTCGATCCCAGTGTATATATTCTTTCTTCTTCCGATGGAGATGGAGTTGACTTGGAATAGAGAAATAAGGGGCGTCTTGAAAAATCATCGAAAGAAACATCCAGTAGGACTATGCAATGCTACAATATTGTGCTATGATTACAACATCTTACAATGTCTCACCTATAGTCCTCCATTCACAAATTATTGTCTGCAAAGGAAACATTTATCTGCATGTTCTAAATATGTTAATAGAGCAGAATGCCCCAAGTGTCTGTTGGAATATAGGATCTTGTGGTTTCTAAGTGTTGGCGATGGAAGTCACTCCTAGATTGCTTGCAGGAGCAGAGCCCGACGCCCATCAGTTTAATGTCACGATTTGTTTTAAAGAGGTGATCAAATGGAGGATAACTCGAGGGGATATCACTCTAACTCAGGGACTGAGTCTGGTACATAAGGTGACAAAGGAGGTCTTGATCCAACTTCAGCCAGTGGGTTGATAAAGGGTGAGCAGGTGGAAGACTTGGTGAGAAAAATGGACAAACAGCTTTGGGCAACAGGCTTATGGCTATTTGCAGAAGAAAGACATTGAATGCAAGATCCTCTTGGATTCAGGATCTCAAGAAGCTGAGGAGGACTCGACTGGATCCTCCAATTCCAAGTCACTCAGCGCTGAGAAAATCACAAGAACTGGTTAGAAACATCATAACTGATACAGTGATCCTACCAACATCATCCTATAACAGCTATGGCTCGACTGGATCCTCCAATTCCGAGCGATTCGAACGCAGTGTAACAAAAGACATAAAAGAGACTGGCATTCATCAGGCAAGAAGTCTCAAGAGTGCATACATAACCAGAGTATCAGTGCTTCATTAAAGATTTTACAACCCGGGAGCTCAACTCAACCATCGATGGCTACAAAAATGGCGGAAACGCCTATACATAATCAGAACAACCCTAGCAACAAAATCGAGACGCTGCATTGAAAGCTTTGCGTCTGCATGGCTTTCTGACATTCTGCGCGTGCAGAATCTGAACGATTGTGCACTTATGACAGACGCAATGGGACTCCTGACTGTCCTGCAGTGGTTTGACAGATGCAACCTCCGTCAGGAAGGACTATCAGTCTGCTTGTACGCTTGGTCCTTTCCTGACCTTCCCTTTAAGGAAGAAGATGACGTTCAACCACCTTCATGGCGATAATAACTGCTTCCTTGGGATTGGGGATGACCTTCAGTCAACTCTGCCTTCTGGGACGTGGCGGCCACTTAATGGTGCCACCTAGATCGGTTGAACGGTCTTTCTTTGGATGCTGCTTCGCTGGATTGCTGCGCGGGACCCCTACGGAAAAAATGATCGTGGGAGTCGAGACAGGGGATGAGGAATGCCATGGGAGATGGACAAGACACAGGTGGAAACAACGGGGAGTGCAGGAGTAAAAGTGCATGGTGGAAGGTGTTGAGGTGGAGGAGACACATGGCGGGGGATGAGGAGACTTGGAAGGTGAGTGGATAATGAGGAAGGGCTAAAAGGAGCGAGCCTTATCGCACGGCTAGGAGGAGAACAGATGGCAAGGAGGGAAACAGTGTAAAAGGTGACACGACGGGGAATGGGCCCACAGGGTTAAAAGCAGAGCGAGTGAGGAGGCCAAGATCGCCTCGTGCGTCGTTGATCCGGGCGCTATGATCATGCCCGTTGAAGAGATGCGCCCCGGATTCCGGACCCCCCCCCCTTCACTTAAAGGTAGAAAGGCGGGGGGGTCCGGAATCGCCTCGCGCGTCGTTGATCCGGGTGCTATGATCATGGTCGTTGGAGAGATGCGCCCCGGATTCCGGACCCCCCCCTCCACTTAAAGGTAGAAAGGCAGGTGGGGTCCGGAATTTCCTGTACGCCGTTGATCTGGGCGCGCGAATGCCTGCCGTCCAGATCCGTTCACTGCTTACCGCGGGCGCATTTTACATCCCTGACTTAGGGTAAGTGGGTTTTTTACCCATTCCTTTGCATTCTAGCCCCCCTACAAGAAATATCGCTAACATTTGGCTCCATGGGGGATAGAGTCGTCCCTATGATGCTCTAAGAACTCATTCCGCAGTTACAGTGCCTTGCTATTGGGCAATGGAGTCAAGCTCAAAACCTCTTACTGAGAGATATATGCCAAAAGGAAAAATAAAACAAACAAACACGCCTGCTCAAAAGAGCTTATTTATGTATAGGCCCTAAACTAATAAAACACTCATGAGGCTAGGTGAAAGCTGATTTCCACCATAGCCATTCAAGCAGCTCCCTGGATAGAAGCTCCTTCCTTCTGTCAATGATCATAAACAGTTGATGTAACCGTGACAACAGAACGGTTACACTCTCCAACTGTTGCTTACAAGTTAAAGCTGAGATGGGATATGGCGGCTTCAAAGCATAAGGGAAATGCCACTCCATATATTTGCTGACAAGGTCGTTGAATGAGTGGCCAATTCCAGGAAATTGGCGACAGACAGCCTCTTCTGCTACACCAATGTTCACACACGGCCGAATATCTCTGATAAGCATAGGTGGGGGAATAATTGAAGTAGGCTCACTGATCTCAGGCAGTGGCTGCTCGCTGACTGGCTCTGTACAGTCTGTAGACTGCATTTTCAAATGCTCCTCTGGTTCTTCTCGTGCCTCTTCTGGCTGGCTCTCCTCCAGGTCCGATTCATATTCATCATAAATAGGGACCATGGGGTGATTCTGCTTGCTGACTGGCTCTTCAGTATCTTTATAGTGATCGAATGTAGGATAAGCTTGCTGCTCGTCATCACTATAATATTCATCGAAGAGGGGATGACCCTTATCCCTATGATTCTCCCCTATGATGGTGATCCCATAAAAAATATCTGCTTCAGGGACAGTGGGACCCGCTGCTTCTGGATGCTCGCACGTACTCTTTTCCTCATGGTAGTTTTCTTTAGCGAGCAGAGGATAAGGCTCTGCGACCTGCTCATGGAAATCTAGCCTATTGAGCTCAGACTCTGATTCGTAACTGTCATAAGTGGTCTGGCTACTCTGATCAGCAAAAGGTGATGTCGGGCTCTGCTGCTCCTCTTCCACAACTACCTCTTCATTGTTTTGATCTGAGACAGCAAGCTCAGCGGGGGCAGATGCCAACTCATCTAATAAATCTTCAACAATCTCTTCAAAAGAGTTGCTCAGAGCGTCTGCCTCAAGGACTGGAAAATCCTCTGCACAGTCTTCATATTTCAACCATTCTAATTGGGCAGAGAGATATTTCACCTGCTCCGTCAGCTTACTCAGGGCGCCATCCTCCTCCCTGGGAACTTCATCACTTTCATAACTTGCTTTGGGTGAAGATGAATGGGGAGGAGAAAGGACTGAGTTCTGATCCAAGTCATCAAGATCCTCCCCATAGCTTACGTCAGAAACAACTTTCTCTTGTATAGAGTTGTGGTATCCCCCACAACAATTATGAAAAATTAACTCAGGGGGATATAGCCTCTGACAATAGGTGGTGAAAGCTGCATGAAACTCCGACAGTGAAGAAATGCTAGCAGGGGGTAAAGAATGATACCATTTACGAGCATCCCCTGCTAACGAGAACATGAACATCTTTAGTAACACATCCTCATGATGTATCTCCCATTGACGCATGAGTTCATGAAACTCACTGAGGTGCTGAGCAGGGTCGTCCTCTTTCACAGCTTCTAAAGATGGGCAAATAATCACCCCATTCATCCAGAGAGGGGACAACATTAGGAAAACCAGGAATAGAAGAAAGATTAAAAGGAGAAAACCTGCGGGCCAGGATTTTCTCCATATCAAACCATTGGAGTCGCCAATCGATCCTCGAAATATGGAGTCGCCAATCGATCCTCGAAAGATGGAGTCGCCAGGTGAAAGATGCACAGCTTCAAACGTGTCTGGTCCTTGTTCACCATCAAAGGCCAGATCTTGACATGTCGTTACCCCAGGAAGCTTCTCAAGCTGAGAAAGCAGCTGCTGAAACCTTCTCGAGAAAGCCCCTCTGGGTCAGCTTTCAGGTGTGCCAACCATGGCCACAACTGAAATAATAAAGTGGAAACAATAGAGTTGCCACAGTGGAGTCGCCAGGTGCACAATAGCAATCTTCAAGTTCGGATATCTGATGCACCTTCAGAATCAGTTGATCTTTGTCGTTCAATCCCAGGGAAAATATTCAACTTCGTCCCCGACAACGGCACCAGAAATGTTGGCGACGGAAGTCACTCCTGGATTGCTTGCAGGAGCAGAGCCTGACGCCCATCAGTTTAATGTCACGATTTGTTTTAAAGAGGTGATCAAATGGAGGAAAACTCGAGGGGATATCACTCTAACTCAGGGACTGAGTCTGGTACATAAGGTGACAAAGGAGGTCTTGATCCAACTTCAGCCAGTAGGTTGATAAAGGGTGAGCAGGTGGAAGACTTGGTGAGAAAAATGGACAAACAGCTTTGGGCAACAAGCTTATGGCTATTTGCAGAAGAAAGACACTGAATGCAAGATCCTCTTGGATTCAGGATCTCAAGAAGCTGAGGAGGACTCGACTGGATCCTTCAATTCCAAGTCACTTAGCGCTGAGAAAATCACAAGAACTGGTTAGAAACATCATAACTGATACAGTGATCCTACCAACATCATTCTATAACAGCTATGGCTCGACTGGATCCTCCAATTTCGAGCGATTCGAACGCAGTGTAAAAAAAGACATAAAAGAGACTGGCATTCATCAGGCAAGAAGTCTCAAGAGTGCATACATAACCAGAGTATCAGTGCTTCATTAAATATTTTACAACCCGGGAGCTCAGCTCAACCATCGATGGCTACAAAAATGGCGGAAACGCCTATACATAATCAGAACAACCCTAGCAACAAAATCGAGACGCTGCATTGAAAGCTTTGCATCTGCATGGCTTTCTGACATTCTGCACTTGCAGATTCTGGACGATTGTGCACTTATGACAGACGCAATGGGACTCCTGACTGTCCTGCAGTGGTTTGACAGACGCAACCTCCGTCAGGAAGGACTATCAGTCTGCTTGTACGCTTGGTCCTTTCCTGACCTTCCATTTAAGGAAGAAGATGGCGTTCAACCACCTTCATGGCGATAATAACTGCTTCCTTGGGATTGGGGACAACCTTCGGTCAACTCTGCCTTCTGGGACGTAGCGGCCACTTAATGGTGCCACCTAGATTGGCTGAACGGTCTTTCTTTGGATGCTGCTTCGCTGGATTGCTGCGCGGGACCCCTACGGCGAAAATGATGGTGGGAGTCGAGACAGGGGATGAGGAATGCCACGGGAGATGGACAAGACACAGGTGGAAACAACGGGGAGTGCAGGAGTAAAAGTGCATGGTGGAAGGTGTTGAGGTGGAGGAGACACATGGCGGGGGACGAGGAGACTCGGAAGGTGAGTGGATAATGAGGAAGGGCTAAAAGGAGCGAGCCTTATCGCACGGCTAGGAGGAGAACAGATGGCAAGGAGGGAAACAGTGTAAAAGGTGACACGACGGGGAATGGGCCCACAGGGTTAAAAGTAGAGCGAGTGAGGAGGCCAAGATCGCCTCGCGCGCCATTGATCCGGGCGCTATGATCATGGTCGTTGAAGAGATGCGCCCCGGATTCCGGACCCCCCCCCTTCGCTTAAAGGTAGAAAGGCGGGGGGGGTCCGGAATCACCTCGCGCGCCGTTGATCCGGGTGCTATGATCATGGCCGTTGTAGAGATGCGCCCCGGATTCCGGACCCCCCCCCCTCTGCTTAAAGGTAGAAAGGCCGGTGGGGTCCGAAATTTCCTGTACGCCATTGATCTGGGCGCGCGAATGCCTGCCGTCCAGATCCGTTCACTGCTTACCGCGGGCGCATTTTACATCCCTGACTTAGGGTAAGTGGGTTTTTAACCCATTCCTTTGCATTCTAACCCCCCTACAAGAAATATCGCTAACACTAAGCAAGGCTAGGGTAGCTAGTGAGGTGTTGGAGACATTAACCTCGAATTTGAAAAACTTTGGGGATTACTTGATCCCTGATGAACAAACTGATGCCCAAGAATTTCTTGATTGCATTATAAATGCATGTGAGGAGTATGAGAAATCCAATAATTCCCCAAACAGTGATAGCAAATTTTTGAATAAGATGTTTCAATCAGTGGAGAGAGAAATAAAATGATGTCGGCAAAGCATCCTGGACGCTTTCTTGGCTCGTGAAGACAAAATAATCCATCCTCGCCTTGATAAGTCCGAGTTTTCTAATATCTTAAAGTTCTTGCACGTGGTAAATGTGTTATATGATTGGTATGTTGGTTTCATTCAGTCATGTGGTTGGGTGAATGGTCTGTCTGAAAATTTGTATGTGGAAATTCTTTGTTTCATCGTTGAAAATTGGAATCCTAGACTTTCAAGTCACCTACAAAATGCTCCCTTCCTGAAGTACGTAAATTCTGCCAACATCACAGTTTTGGCAAGTGTATCAAATGATGAATTGGGAACAATAATATATATTTTTATCAGAGTCACACATAATGTGGCTATCAAAATGGTCAGGATAGCTTTGAAGTGCTTCCCAACACTATTCTATGCCTGAATATACTCAAAAGGCAATAGTAGATTTCTACATGGTAACAAAGAGCATCCAACCTATATGTCTGTATGCTCAGACGCTACTTCGATGTCGGCTCTACAGTTATACGACTACATCATTGTGGGTGGGGGAGCAATAGGATTCCCATTGGCAGCCACACTATCTCAAAATTTCACAGTATTGTTACTAGAATGGGGTGGGTTGGTCCATACCCTACCAATCACGCACCGAGAACTCAATAATGAAAGAGGAATAGTTCTCGGTGGAAGAAACACGATAAGTGTTGGATTCTACACCATAGAAGAATTAACATATATACGAGATTCAGGGTGGGAGGAGTCCCTTGTTCATCAATCCTACTAGTTGGTGGAGGACTCTGTGGTATTTCTTCTCGCTCTCAAACAATGGAAAAGGTCCTTTAGAGATGGCCTTCTCCAAGCTATAGCATATCCTTATAACGAGTATATATTGGACCAAATTGAAGAAACTAAAGTTGGGGGTACCACTTTTGACAACAGAGAATTACGCCATTCCTCAACCGATTTACTCGAGCATGCGAACTTCAACTATCTTAGAATTGTGATACAGGTAAAGGTCTCCCATATCCCTCTTCAATAAGAGTGATAAAGAGAAAGGAGAATGAACTATGTTGAAACCCAAGGCTTGTGTTGTAGATTATTTGGACACTGTTAGAGCATCTCATATGGCTCTATTAAATCCAGACAATGGAGGTGAGGTCATAATTTCTTGTGGTTCTCTTGGGAGTCCTTAACCACTTATCCTCAGTGGAATCGACCCACATGAGTACTTGGAATATTTAGGCATCCCCATGGTTATAGATTTTCTTGGTGTTGGAGAAGGAATGATCGATAACCCAAAAGTTGGGATTACATTTGTCTCTCCTCGACTCCTTGAATATTCATTACCTCGAGTTGTGAGTGTCAATCTGGGAATCATTATCAAATCATCTAGGATTTCATTTCACAATCCATTCACATACGATCAAGAAAGGGCAGACATATACACATTTAATCAACTATTTGGTAAACATATCAATGTGGTCAACATTTTTGAGTTCATTGTTGGGCCTATATCCAAGGGGGGGCTCCGTCTTAGGTCTCGGGATTTTAATGAATATCCTTATGTCAGATTCAATTATTTTTCCCATCCAAGGGATGTAGAAAATTGTGTGGAAGGGATGAGAACCATAAAAAGGGTTCAGAAAACAATTCCCACAACTTTTTTTACAAGGCCTTTTATTGGTAGTATGCTTCCTGTAAATACAATTGATGACAAGGCACTGGAATCATTCTGCGGGATAAAATTCTCTACCTCACGACACTATCATGGTGGTTTCCAAGTGGACAGTGTAGTCAATGATATATACCAAGTTCCAGGAATTGATTCTCTTCAGTTGATTGATCACTTACTCAAGTCATGAAGCTCAAATTACCAATGCTTCGAGTAAAAAGAATTTGAAGGAGGGATGACTTATTGTATAACTAATTATTCAACAATCATGAATATATGTAATTAACTATTGTGAATTATATCGTGAAGAGTTGCATCTCTTCACTAAGGCTTTAAGGCTTTATATATATATCCTTGTCATTCGTTGTTGTAAGATAGACATAAATAATTAATAAATATTATATGTATTTTATATATATATCTAGTTTACAGCTTCCATTTCCCTTCATAGCCCTACAGAGAAAGAACAATTCAATGTCAGATGTCTATTTGATAACTTGGAATCTTTACATAAGGAACACCAGCCTGGCCCCTCCTTATTCATTTTTTTTCTTATTGTCCCATGTGGGTGATTTTGTAACGAACCCACCGTTACGACAACAAAAGCTACATCCAACATGTAAAAAAAAAATTGCATTAGGAAATTTAAAACATCACAATTAATAACAACATCATCGACACATCATCCAATATATTAACGCATTAACAATCAATCACAACACAAGACCGACACATCCTCACCATGAATAACGATACACATGTCGACGCATTGACACAAATAAATAGTATCCCATAATCATTGCATTCATACAATTAGTAATGATGCATAAACAATACAAAGCATAAATCATTCAACTATCTATAAAGATAATCATTAGATAACACCAGGATAACATGAGATAACATAACGATAACTTAAGGATCATAAAGATAATCATAAAAATTACATAAGATACTACCCACCCAACCTACCCTGCAAGGTTAGGACCTCTAGGACACATAAACAACTCTCAACCCCAGGTTCCAATTGATTTTAACCATTTAAGGTCTCAGGGTTGGTGACTATTTTGAGGAACAAGGAGGTTTCTACATCCCACTAACAACAAGTCCAATCATCAACTAGATCAATCCATCATTCCTACTCATCAATAATCATAGTGCAACGGTAATCGGTATCGTCAACAATCATACATTCACATTTAAATATTTGATGCGCGTGAGAGTAACAATTCTAGAACAATCATCAGTGAACTTAAGTAACAACGTAAGAGAACTTGTCACTAAATCAGTCATAAATCAGTAATTCAAGATGCAAGATTAATTAACATTAAAATCAAGGTGCAAGAGAATAATGAAGAAGCAATCACACGCCCACTTAAATTAAGTCGCACAAGTAATTTTATTATTAAGTCACAGTAAAATCAATGGCGTAAGGTAAATACAAAAATCATTCAATACATCATCTTTTATGCATGCAATAAATTTATTATCTAGAACATCAAATTCCTTTCATCACATTCCATTGGCGCAAGAAGTCTAAGGTCCACCAAATCATTTAATACATTATATATTTATGCGTGCAAGAAATATATTATCTAGAGCAAGTGTTCCTTTTATTAATTTCTATTTGCTCAAAAAGTTCAATATATATCAGTCATTCATAACATCAAGTCCATTGCGTGCACACGGTATAAATACCTAAATGATCATGAATCAACATGGTATCCAAGGCACACGATTGATCTAACTAATGAGTTAACTACAATCAACATTCCTTTCAAGGCGCACGCTTAATCGATTTACTGAATTAAACAATAATCCATATTCCTTTCAAGTTGCGTGATTAACCAAATTCTGAATATAATTTATAATCAAATTGAATTGTTCAAGGTGAAAAAGTAACTAAACTCAAACAATATCAAAGATTAAGGGCACAAGAGAAATCAATCGTTCATTCTTTTATTCGCTAGCATTAGTAGAGACACAACAATAAATTGGTTACTTAACATTCATACAACCACCTTGTGTAAGGGAACAACCCAATCACAAGAGTCATCAGAGGCTATTAGTGGTAATTAATAATCCACAAATAAAATTTATACCTTGCAAGACTAATTAAGGGACATCTCCAATTCAAAGCTCTTCTTCAATTAATCTGATTTTGTTAAGATCTAACTTCTTCAACCTAGTTACACATCAGTTATACCTACGCACAAATAAAAATAAGGATACACCTCAACCAATTTTTTAAGGAAACAAGTTAAGTAAGTAGTCCACATAATTATAATAATTATTTACATCCTTATTGTTAAGATTGAGTGGAGAAAAAGGCTAAACCAAAATCATTAATGTAGCATCTAGGGTAGTGGTACCTCTCATTAAAGTGAAATAAAGCGCGCCCCAAACTAACTTAACCATTAATTTTACACAGGTCACATCATCAACAACAACCTATGGTTAAGTATTCCTACAACGCACGCCGAGATATATGGCAGAACTTGGCATGGGATTCTGGTATCAGAGCAAAAACACAGGGAAAGAAACGTGTTCAGACAGTAAGAAAAACGTAAGCAATCTTTGGGCAAGAAAACAAATTTTTCTGGGCGTAAATGCAACAAAAACGCAAAGATAAGCCCCACGCCAATTTGCAAGATCCAAGGGCAAGTGTAGCACTGGGTACTCTGGAAAAATGCAGATATACTTACCTTGGAAATCACTGAGGGCAAGTAGAAGAATATGCAGAGAGGAACCCGACGCACGGGACTGCTAACAAGAGGAAGGTGCATAGATGTTATCCACTCAGATGAATTCGCAGGGTATAGTGATCAGGACAAAAGCACAGTGCACCCAACAAAACTCCGAAGAGGGGTAATTAAAAGTGTTGAGTATTAAGAGAAAGATGTTGGGTGGAACCCAGGAAATCTCGCAGAGCAACCCGTGAAAAATAACTTAGTTACAAGGGAACCACTGGGATGAGGTAACCACCAAAAATTTCAAGGTTTAACATTCAAATCATAAAGGAGTACCATGATAATTCGCCAGGCTAGTCCCACACTGTTCTGGGTGAAGATGTTAGAAAAACACAGAGAGGAAGAGTGGTGAATAAGGAAAAAAAACAGAGGGATCATAAGGTAAAACGTAGAGGGATGAGAGAGAGAAACCATCTCTACCATGGTTACACCCAGCAAAATCGTAGAGTGCACTCAGAGGAAATTGTTGGATATAAGAAGGTAAGAACTGTTGAGCAAAAACGCAAGACTCTCACCCCAAAAATTGCTGAGAACGATCAGGATGAGTTCGTCGAGTAAGGAAGGTAATTCACCTTTGAATAAGAGGTTAAGATATCCTTTGTCCATGCAAAGCCCTCTCCCCGACACTCATTTTATATCCGGAAGACAAAAATGAAACTCGTTAAAGTTTTTGAAAAAGCGGATAACCAATTCAAAAATGAGGGGTCGGTACTACCAGTTTACTTAATCACAAATCACTCCAAGTTATCAACAACCCTCAGCCACTAGCGAGGTTTTAACCCATAAAATAATGTCCTCTTTCTACGTCGAAGCACATCAAGCAGGACTGTGAAGTTGTCACGAAAACGATCCTAAAAGATAAGAATTTATACAATGAAATCCCTTCGAAGAGCTCTCATTCGCTGTAGTGGTTAAGCTCATTAATCAAGGTAAGCAGGCTAAGAACAAACCTAAACAAAGGTAGAAGGAAAATGTATTCTGATTACAATATATAAAGCAACAAATTTTAATTAATGGAATACAAGGGTTACAAGAAGACAACGACATGAGCTCCCAATGATCAGAAAATAAAAAGGAAAGGTAGCAATACTAGAAGATCTCTGTCCCATAATACAAATCCATCAATAAATCAAAATTTCGCTATCATGGTTCTTTAGTTACATTTACCCCACAAAACTATAAAAACATATAATCCATTCAACCCCATGAGAAAATATTTCGACAGCCAGTAGCAACAAATAAAATACCCATACACATGCGATTCAACGATTACAATTTAAACTGAAAGAGATTATTTTCATCGACGACGAGGATTCGAAGATGTCATCCCGTGCTTGTGCTCCGTCCAGCTCCCTGCTTGCTAACCATGAAGACTTCACCGATACCTCCCAACCAACGCTAGGGGTACTCTTCTTCCCCCTTATCCCCCGAATCCGCAAAGGGCCATGCACAAACAGAACTAGAAAACTCTAGCTCCCAGCTTGCCTCGCAAGGTTGAGATACCACTCTCTCTCTTGAGCTGGGTATCCCAACTCTCACAAGTAAAATCCGTCAAAGAAATTCCGACAGCATAACTTTACACATACCCGTCATGATCCATTCCTCTTCTCAACGATTACTTTTATAGAGTTGTTCTTAGTGACCACTTGTCATTTGCACGTTTAATTCATTTTATTAAAAAAATTAATTAGGAAATACTCTCCCTTGTACACTTGTCACCCGATCCCTTAGTTGCACCAGAAATTCACTTATTTAATTTAATTAAATGTCAATTTCCCTCACCCATCATAAAATCACTTCTAAAAGCTCTCCTTGTTGTCCCTTTATTCCCTCTATTTCCTTTTTAATGATTGTCGCCTTTCTAAACTTAGTTGTGTTTCATTTAGGAAAGTTCTTTAGTTAGACTAGACTAGATTCCTTTCTATGTTTCCACATTCCTTTTTACATTCATTTCATTTCTTGTCTAAGTTCCGATTTAGCATGACTTGCACATAATTAATAATTAAATCTTTAGATAAGATATTTCTTTTAAATTCTTAACTTGATTTTTCTTCATCCCCCTTTTATTAATTGATTATTTAGTTTTTAGTATTCTTACCCTATTTAGACCTAGGCTTAATTTTCAACTAGGATTAGAATTTTTAAGGGGATTTTATAATTAATAAATTTTACTCATTTAATATTTATTTTAAGGCTGACCATGTCAAAACAATTATTGTTTTCTAGGCACGTAGGTTCATTGACTCACCTTTATTAAAATCACGACGTTCCCTTCAAGATGCACTACGTGCTCTAAGGGTGCCACTCACCTGTGACTGATTTTGGTAGTTTTCCAACCCTTGGAGTCAATACTCCATCGGACGACCTTGTGAGAGACTAAGGGCCTCTAAGGAATAAGGACCCTGCCTTATTGCGCGCCCCTTAGCGGATCAAAATGAAATATGAAAAGAGAAGGATCCAGAGCGGGGGAGAGAATTGGAATTCGATCTGAACACCGTAGGCGGAAGATGAGTGTGTATGTAAAGAGAACCACGAGACTTCACATGGCCTTTATCTGTGGTGTTGGGAAGGTTCGAGTGTCGCGTCCAAGACGGGTAATGAATTCAATTGCCTCGGTGTCGTTTCAGTCAAAATACTAATATAGTATTCAAGTTCGTCCACCTACAAAATTAATATCAAATTATATTCTTGGAATCCAGCAAATACCAAGTGTCAAATAAGGTTTTTTATTCTATTCAATTCAACTGTGCCCAGATATGCTAAGTTTATCCATTTACTTTCTTTTCTTCCGGGGTTTTTAAATTTTTTATTTTTATTTTTAAGTGTGATAATAATAATAATCTATTTTTAAGGTCATGGCTAAGCCAGACACCAAATTGGTGTATGAGATCTCTTTCATCCAGCTATTGGTCTGGTAAAGTCTAAGGAGGTATACATACCCTACCCCCTTTGGATTTGAACTTGTGACCTTTTAGGAGGAAACACATGTTCTTAATTGTATATAAATGTGGTGAAATGACAATTTTTTATTGTTTTTTTAAATGCATAAATAAATTCAGCTCCATTAAAATTTTGTAAAACACTTGAATTCTACAAATTTAATCAATCAAATCTACAGTTCCAATCATTTATGATTTAATTTCAAACAAAATTGATAAAACATATATATATATATATATATATATATATATATATATATATAGAGAGAGAGAGAGAGAGAGATATATATATATATATATATATATATATATATATATATATATATATATATATATATATATATATATATATAGTGTTTCTTAATGGTTAAAAACACATGTTTCCTTCTAAAAGGTCACAAGTTCAAATCCAAAAGAAAGTAGGGTATTCATATCTCCATAAATCCTTATAAATAGAATTTGGAGCCAAAGATTCCATTTAACGTGACTCACAATCAATCTTTCCCACAATCTTCCTAGTCAACAACCATGCTTCAACATGGATCTCATGGAAGCCTCGCGTTGCTTACCGTTCAAATTTTACATATAAACTCGATTTACATGGATATCATGTAGGTGGAGGTGGAATTAAAATGGCACTAGTAGTTAAGATTGTTAACGAGATCAAAGTGTAAATTGGCTTCTTATCAAAATAGAAAAAATATTCAATAACAATTTTAGTCAAAAATAGGCTATGTTATATAAATATATGTAATTTATTTATAAATTTATACCATATATTTAATTGAATATAATATTATTATTTATTATAAATATTAAAAAATTAAAATCTTAATATTAGTCAAATTTAAACCTAACCTAACATAAATACAATTACAATCATTAACACAAATATCTCGAAAATACACATCTCATAATAAATATGTCTTTGAAAAAACTTGAATACTTTAATGAGTACAATAATAACACTTGACTTTCACCAAATCAATAAAAACATAGCATATGGCAACATGATGAAAAGATTAATCAACAATTATTTTAAATGAATCAATAATTATTTTTAAAAACAACTAAATTACTATATTATTTATATTGATTATTAGTCAACGATTAGGTTTTTCTTTTTCACTTTTGGAATTTTGGTAAAAATGTATTGGTGGTCGTTGCCATGAAAGTAGTTTTTATTTAAATTAAGAGGCAAAGTTAAAAGGCAAATTAAGAGAGCATTTTCTAGGTTTTTCTTTTTCACTTTTGGAATTTTGGCCAGTAAAAGTGTATCGATGGTGGTTGCCATGAAAGTAGTTTTTATTTAAATTAAGAAGCAAAGTTAAAAGGCGAATTAAGAAAGCATTTTCTAAGTTTTTCTTTTTCACTTTTGGAATTTTGCTCAGTAAAAGTGTATCGGTGGTGATTGCCATGAAAGTAGTTTTTATTTAAATTAAGAAGCAAAGTTAAAAGACGAATTAAGAAAACATTTTCTAAGTTTTTTTTTTCACTGTTGGAATTTTGGCCAAGAAAAACACCTATATGCAGGGGTTTTCAATTGGGATAAGTTTAAGGTCTCGGCCTTATACCTTTCTACCTAACCTAGTAAGCACTAGATAAAGAGGTAGTTTTTATTTAAATTAAGAAGCAAAGTTAAAAGACGAATTAAGAAAACATTTTCTAAGTTTTTTTTTTCACTGTTGGAATTTTGGCCAGTAAAAGTGTATCGATGGTGGTTGCCATGAAAGTAGTGTTTATTTAAATTAAGAAGCAAAGTTAAAAAGGGAAGAGATGAAGATTTCCAATTAAAAAAAAAGTTCTTTAAATTAAAAAGAAAATTTAAAAGGGGAAGAGATGAAGATTTCCAACTAAAATATTTTACTGCACATATAGAAAAGTAATATTTATTAAAATTGAATATATAATTTAAAAAAAAAATATTTTGAAATAATAAATGTTAAATATTTAAAATTATCTTAATATATAATAATTAATTGATTGATAATGATTTTATTTATTTGAAAAAGACTTAATTTCATGCTCACATATATGTGAGCATGCTCACATATATGTGAGCATGCTCACATATATGTGAGCCTGCTCACATATATGTGAGCCTGCTCACATATATGTGAGCCTGCTCACATATATGTGAGCATGAGCCTGCTCACATATATGTGAGCATGCTCACATATATGTGAGCATGAATTACATTTTAAAGATACCTCATTTTAGAGGCATTGATGCATGAAAGCTTATCATTCCAAACTTCAAACTTTAACCTAACTCACGTTCAATCTTCCCCACGATCTTCCTAGTCAACAACCATGCTTCAACGTTTATATTTTATTTTGGATCTCATGGAAACCTCGCGATGCTTACCGTTCAAATTTTACATATAAATTCTATTTACATGGATATCATGTAATTGGAGGTGGAATTAAAATGGCATTGGTAGTTAAGATTATTAACGAGATCAAATTGTAAATTGATTTCTTATCAAAATAGAAAAAATATTTAATAACAGTTTTAGTCAAAGGTAGGTCATATTTTATATATATATATATATATATATATATATATATATATATATATA
>ML818795.1:125564-160117 GCA_009831015.1 Picea engelmannii
AGAGTTTACAACTTCTAATTGGTATCAAAGTGAAAGCTTGGTGAAAGCCAAAAGCACATCCGTTCAAGATGAAAAATATCATTCTTAAAAACATGAAAATTAAAACCATTATGGAAAATATGAGCAACACTCTTAAAGAAATGAAGAATTTTGTGAACGAAATAATAGAAGAACAACTAGAGAAGGCAGTCTTGACATACTTAAAGTAGAGGGGTTTCCGCCAAAACCAAATCTCGCGTTAAGAAGAACACCAGAAGAATCCCTCTGTCACCAAGACGAACCCCGAGGTCGCCAAGCTAATTGTTTTTTATGGTATTAACCAAAGAAAAAAGCATGCCAATGTTGCCTCCATTGTCAAGTCCAACTCAAAGGAGAAATGTGTGGCAATCGAAGATACAGGGAAGACAAACAAATCCTTATTTGGTGAGTGCTGCAATACCACATCTAGTCGGGGCTTAATCCTACAGTCTCTCAAATGACACAACTCAAAATTTTTGATCCCAGTGTATATATTCTTTCTTCTTCCAATGGAGATGGAGTTGACTTGGAATAGATAAATCAGGGGCATCTTGAAAAATCATTGAAAGAAACATCCAGTGGGACTATGTAATGCTACAATGTCGTGCTATGATTACAACGTCTTACAATGTCTCACCTATAGTCCTCCATTCACAAATTATTGTCTACAAATGAAACATTTATCTTCATGCTCTAAATATGTTAATAAAGTAGAATGCCCCAAGTGTTTGTTGGAATATAAGATCTTGTGGTTGCTAAGAAAGGCTAGGGTAGACAGTGAGATGTTGGAGACGTTAACCTCGAATTTGAAAATCTTTGGGGATTACTTGATCCCCGATGAACAAACTGATGCCCAAGAATTTCTTGATTGCATTATAAATGCATGTGAGGAGTATGAGAAATCCAATAATTCCTCAAACAACGATAGAAATTTTTTGAATAAGATGTTTCAATCAGTGGAGAGAGAAATAAAATGATGTCGGCAAAGCGTCCTAGATGCTTTCTTGGCTGGTGAAGACAAAATAGTCCATACTCGCCTTGATAAGTCCGAGTTTTCTAATATCTTGAAGTTCTTGAATGTGGAAAATGTGTTATATGATTGGTATGTTGGTTGCATTCAATCATGTGGTTGGGTGAATGGTCTGTTTGAAAATTTGTATGTGTAACTTCTTTGTTTCATCGTTGAAAATTGGAATCCCAGACTTTCAAGTCACCTACAAAATGCTCTCTTCCTGAAGTACATAAATTCTGCCAACATCACAATTTTGGCAAGTGTATCAAATGATGAGTTGGGAACAAGAATATATTTTTTATCAGAGTCGCACATAATGTGGCTATCAAAATGGTTTGGATGGCTTCAAAGTGCTTCCCAACACTATTCTATGCCTGAATCTACTCATAAGGAAATAATAGATTTGTATGGTAACAAAGAGCATCCAACCTATATGTTTGTATGCTCAGACACTACTTCGATGTCGAATCTACAATTATATCACTACATCATTGTGGGTGGGGGAACAATAGGCTTCCCATTGGAAACCACACTATCTCAAAATTTCACAGTATTGTTATTGAAATGAGGTGGTTTGGGCCATAACCTACCAATCACGCACCGAGAACTCAATAATGAGGGAGGAATAGTTCTCGGTGGAAGCAACACGATAAGTGTTGGCTTCTACACCATCGCAGAATTAACATATATACGAGATTCAGGGTGGGAGGAGTCCCTTGTTCATCAATCCTACTAGTGGGTGGAGGACTCTCTGGTGTTTCTTCTTGCTCTCAAACAATGGAAAAGGTCCTTTAGACATGGCCTTCTCCAAGCTGTAGCATATCCTTATAATGAGTATATATTGGACCAAATCGAAGAAACTAAAGTTGGGGGTACCACTTTTGACAACAAAGGATTACTCCATTCCTCATCTGATTTACTTGAGCATGTGAACTTCAACAATATTAGAATTGTGATATGGGTAAAGGTCTCCCAGATCCCTCTTCAATAAGAGTGATAAAGAGAAAGGATTATGAACTATGTTGAAACCCAAGGCTTATGTTGTAGATTATTTGGACACTGTTAGAGCATCTCATATGGCTCTATTAAATCCAAGCAATGGAGGTGAGGTCATAATTTATTGTGGTTCTCTTGGGAGTCCTTAACCACTTATCCTCAGTGGAATCGACCCATGTGAGCATTTGGAATATTTAGGAATCCCCACGGTTATAAATTTTCCTGGTGTCGGACAAGGAATGACTGATAACCAAAAATTTGGGATTACATTTGTCTCTCCTCGACTCCTTGAATATTCATTACCTCGAGTTGTGAGTGTAAATCCAGGAAGCATTATCGAATCATCTAGGATTTCATTTCATAATCCATTCACTTACGATCAAGAAGGGGCAAACATATACACATTTAATCAACTATTTGGTAAACATATCAATGTGGTCAACATTTTTTAGTTCATTGTTGGGCCCATATCCAAGGGGGATCTCCGTCTTAGGTCTCGAGATTTTAATGAAGATCCTTATGTCAGATTCAATTATTTTTCCCATCCAAGGGATGTAGAAAATTGTGTGGAAGGGCTGAGAACCATAAAAAGGGTTTAGGAAACGATTCCCGTGACTTTTTTTACAAGGCCTTTTATTGGTAGTATGCTCCTTGTAAATACAAGTGACAACTAGGCACTGGAAGCATTCCACATGATAAAATTATCTACCTCACGACACTACCACGGTGGTTTCCAAGTCGACAGTGTAGTCAATGATATATACCAAGTTCCAAGAATTGATTCTCTTCGGGTGATTGATCACTTACTCAAGTCATGGCGCTCAAATTACCAGTGCTTCGAGGAAAAAACATTTGAAGGAGGGATGACTTATAGTATAACTAATTATTCAATAATCATTAATATGTGTAATTAACTATTGTGAATTCTATTGTAAAGTGTTGCATCTCCTCACTAAGGCTTTAAGGCTTTATATATATAGCCTTGTCATTCGTTGTTGTAAGATAGAGACAAATAATTAATAAATATTATATGTATTTTATATATATCTGGTTTACAACTTCCATTTCCCTCCATACCCATACAAAGAAAGAACAATTCAATCTCATATGTCTATTCGATTCCTTGGATTATTTACATAAGGAACACCAATCTGGCCCCAACTTATTCCTTTTTTGCATATTGTCCCATGCGAGTGTTTTATTTTCAAGAAGACACCACATAAAAACATGAGCCTTTGCTAGACATTTTAAATTCCAAAGCCTTTTCCACCACCAAACTTCCTCCCTCTAGACAGTTTCAAAATCCAGGTGGATGTATCCCTATTTGGGGTGTAAACTTTGGATGGTGAGAAAACCCAAACCAACTCGTCCCCCTGATCCCTAATACGAACATGTGACCTCTGCAAGTTGGACACATAATGATTCCATGCATCTCTCCACTCATTCCCAAGTTCCATCCGATCTGCTGACAACCATCCTTGCCTCCAAATCAAAGTTTGGTTTTGATAAAAAATATGACTTGGGGTGTGATTGATCCATGTGGATATTGGTGACCACCCACCTATTCCAACTGGCTCCTCGTGTCTATTTTTGTTCAGCACGTCTTTCTGTACTGCTTTATAATTGTGAGTTCTACACTTATGGGGATGTTTGAAGCCTCACACATTCTCAAGGTGGATATGGGTCGCCTCTCACCTAATCCATCTGGATTATTTTGTATGTTTTCATGTCAACACATCTTGTTGTACTTTTAGGGCTGTTTTGGGGCCCTAAACATTGTTTTTTTTGGATCGCCACAGTCAGAATGTAGATGGAATCAAATTCTGGCGACATAATGTGTAGTTCTCTTAAATACATTTCCAATGGGCTATCACGCGCCTAAAACGGAGGTCATATGCAAAAGTTATGACCCTAGGAAGTTGAGGTACCAAATTACACCAACTTACCCATAGGGCCCACATGAATTTTGGTGTTTTACCTTCTAGGGTTAGGTTTGTGGATGTCTAGGGTTTTGACATTCATGAGTAATATGAAAAGGGCCTATGGAGCCTCATTGTAATCCATTATGCTCAGATGAATGCACGTAGCAGCCACATCTCTTCTTAGAGATAGCTACCACCAATCGAGCAAGTTTCAGTTTTGCAGTTTTATAGTTTCAACCTATTTCTTTATTTAATAGAAGATATTGTTCACTGGATATTTGTGTTATTCTTCCTATCTCTGTGTTTATTGTATTCAGTCTATTAATTAGTTCGTTCCGCTCCTAAATCCAGATCAGTGGTATCAGAGAAGTCTTCTCTTCATTTATTTTTCTTCGTGCATGTCCCCAATAAGGTCTGGGTACAAAAAGTTGGGACTCGAACCCATCGGGCCATTACCAGATCGGTCGCGCTGAGCCCGATAACAACCCATGGGAGACGAAAAGAAAGATGATGGAGTAGGAGATCCTATTAAAATGTTGCTTAAGGAAGCCCTCACACAACAAAGGAACAAAATGATGGACAACTTCGTGCAGATCCTTCGATGGCTGCCCATGGGAGAAGCATCTTCATCAAGCGTCCATGCAACCCCCTTCAAGTTACAAGTAAATTTTGATATTCCATTATTTTAAGGATTGATAGATGCGGATGTTGTAGATAAATGGTTGAATATGCTCGAAGGATATTTTTCGGTCCACAATTTTTTCGATAGGGAAAAGATCACTTTTGCACTCCTGAAGGTCGTTCCCCATGTGAAAGACTGGTGGGATACTTACTCGGAGCAAAGGGTCATGGAGGAATCTGCAATTTTTGTGGTGGCCCCTACATGGGATTCCTTTCGAGACGCCATTAAAGAACAATACTACCCTGTTGCAAGCTACGAGGACCAGTACACCAGATGGACCACCCTACGTCAAGAAAGGGACCAAAAAGTACCAGACTTCACCAATATTTTCCATACCCTATGCACCAAATTGGGTATCAAAGATTCTAAGCGTCATCTGGTGATCAAATACCGCAGCTATTTGCATCGATGCATTCAGACAGAAATGGAGTTCCTGGACATCGCCTCGTTGGACATGGAATATAGATACGCTGTCAAGATCGAGCATAAATTTAAGAAGAAATAATGATAGTTTGGATTTGCAAACCCCTCACAGTCGAAGTAGGGAAAAGACATGTTGAATCCACACAACAAAGGTCCAAGCTGATATGGCCTCCCTCAGGATAATCCATCCAAGTTGCAGCATAAGAAGGGCAACGAAAAGACGAAGAAGGACACGGGAAAATGGTGTGAGTACCATAAAAGTCCTTAGCACAACATCAACGAATGCCGCTCCAAGCAGTCCCTCGTGGCTAAGCTGAAGGCTTCCAATTCAGAGGTCGATTATGATTCTGAGTCAAATCATGAAGGAGGGAAGCATATTATTGATGTTGAACCCAGTGCCACGGTTTCTACTACCAAATTTCGGCCAAGCGAACCAGAAGAACCAGAGGAACGTGAATGCTTCTTTCACTCGCAGATGTGGGTCAAGGGGGCTCCAATTCATTTCATTGACGACGACGGTAGTTGAAAGAACCTGATTTTAGCAAAGGTCGTCAAGCGACTGGACCTGCCAATGACACTGCACCCACATACCTACACCATCGACTGGCTTCGTCAAGGAAGAGATCTCTGCGTCAGCCAACAATGTCATCTTCCCTATGACATCAAGCCTTTCAAAGATAAGGTACTGTGTGATATTTCTCCCCTTGAAGTTTGTGATGTTCTTTTAGGACAACCATATTTGTGGAAGCGTCATGTCATGTATGAATCTAGACCCTGCAATGTTATTATTACTTTGGGTAGACAATTGCTATTTCTTTAATCTCTGCTAAGCAATGTAGTAAGGTCATTTCATAGACCAGGAAGTTAAGCTTCTTTGTGATCCATGCTCACAGTAAGCACAAGGTCACCGCCACAATCGTGGCCTCTACACAATGCCTCTCTTTGCAGTAGAAGCAAGTGTACAGGATCATGGAAGAATACATAGACATCTTTGCCTCACCTATAATGGTACCGACCCACTACCAAGTCAAGCATCCCATTGATCTGACCTCCGACGCACCTCTACCTAATGGGCCAGTCTATCGACGCTCATTGATGGAGAATGACGAAATCAAGCATCAAATCCAAGAGATTCTTCAAAAGGGGCACATCAGACCCAACTCCTCCCCTTGCAGAAGCCTGATTGTACTGGTGCAGAAGAAGGACGGGACTTGGCGACTCTGCATTGATTACAAAGCCTTGAACAAAATCACAGTAAGGAACTGCTACCCCATTCCTAGGATTGATGACCTTCTTGACCAACTCAAGGGGGAAAATTTCTTCATCAATATTGACCTAAAGTATAGCTACCATCAGGTTCCCATTGAACCAAATGATGTCTGGAAGACAAACTTCAAGTCTAAAGATGGTCTCTACGAATGGATAGTCATGCCCTTTGGCTTAACAAATGCATCAACCACTTTCATGAGGTTGATTGATGATGTATTGAGACCCTTCACCAACTCCTTTATGGTAGTATATTTGGATGACATCCTCATCTTCAACATAATGTAGGAGGATCACATGTGGCATATTCAACAGGTTTTAAGCACTCTACGACAACACAAGCTTTATGCCAACTTAGAAAAATTTTATTTTGGCATGAACAGGGTCGAATACCTCAGCTACTTTGTTGATGTGCATGGGGTACATGTTGATCCAGTGAAGATCCAAGTCATCCGTGATTGGCCAGCCATGACCACACTGACCGAGCTTCGGAGCTTCTTGGGTCTAGCCAATTTCTATTGAGGGTTCGTGTTGGGATTCTCCCATATTGCATGGGCCCTCATCCAGGTGACAAAGGGTGATGGTAGGGCCAAGTTCGTATGGGGGAATGAGCAGCAATGAGCATTCGATGATATGAAACATCGATTGTGCTCAGCTCTAGTACTCTCCCTGCCCGATCTGCAACACCCATTCGAGATTGAGACTGATGCATATGACTATGTTGTAGGCACAGTTCTCACTCAACACAAGCATCCTGTGGCATACCATAGTGATACACTCTCTGATACTGTCTGGAAATACCCCACCTATGACAAGGAAATGTATTCCATTGTACAAGCTTGACGTCAATGGAAACATTACATCCTGGGGAAAGAGATGATCATACACACTGATCAAGCGCCTCTATAGTTCATACAGACACAGGGGAAATTATAGAATGACCGCCATCAAAAGTAGTCCACCTACCTGCAACAGTTCCATATCAACATCAATTATAAGACATGTATCTCCAATCGTGTCGTTGACTACCTCAGTCGGCCTCCTATGGCTGCACTCACCACTGTGCTCCATTCCTGTGGACATGAAGCATCAGAGTGGACCCAACTTTATCAGAAAGATCCAGACTTCGCCACCACATATCAACTCTTGGGTACAGGCGCCACTGTCATTAATTTTCACATTCAGGACAGAATCTTATGCTACATGGGCCATCTCTGTGTTCCTACAAGTGAGTGTGCAAATCTAATTTGGGAATCCCACTACAATCAGGTGGTAAGACATTTTGGCTTAGAGAAAACTGTGGTCGTTCTTCAGAAACATTTTTATTGGCCAAAACTTCGACATGACGTCAAAAAGTATATCATATCTTGCACTGCTTGTGCCATTTCCAAGCCAACCATCAAGAAGAAAGGATTATACACCCCTCTTTTGATCCCAAGAAGCCATGGGAATCCATCTCAATGGATTACATGTCTAGTTTGTCGTCCACCAAGCATGAGAATGATTGTGTGTTTGTGGTCGTTCATCAATTTTCGAAGATGGCCATCCTCATAGCCTGTAAGAAGAACGTCACAGTGGTAGAGACTTCCAAGATCTTCTTAGAACGAGTTTGGGTCCACTTTGGGATACCACATACCATCATCTTTGACCGAGACAACAAGTTCCTCAACACCTTTTGGTCGAGTCTCTAGTCTCTGTTGGACACCAAGCTCACAAAATCCACTGCTTTCCACCCCCAAACCGATGGACAAACTGAGGTCGCCAATCATATGATTTTGCACATCCTATGCATGTAAAATTCTTAGCATCCCAATACATGGGACAAAAGTCTCCTTTATGTTTAACACAGTTACAACAGGGCTCTCCATAGCTCCACCGACCATAGCCCATTTCAGGTGGGGCTGGGATTCCAACCCTTGGTACCCATTGATGTTGCAATTCATCTTGCCACCACACAAAACAAATCTTCCCATGATTAGTTTGCGATCGACAAAGCCACCAGATTCATTGAGCGGATTCAACACATCCGCCAACAGGTCCGAGAGATTTTGTAGAAATCCAATGCTAAGTAAAAGCAACGCCATGATCAACACAGGGTACCACACCAGTTCCAGGTTGGAGACAAAGTTTGGTTACATTTGCAGAAGGAGCGTCTCATCGGGCCCCATCAGAAGCTTCACCCACTTCGGTATGGGCCTTACACTATCACCAAGGCTGTGGGTAGAAATGATTTTGAGCTCAAAACTCCACCCTTCATTGGTTTGCATACCGTATTCAATGTGGACCTCCTTCAACCATATTTTTCATCGCTATTGGACACCTCTGATATCGCCGAAAAATTAACTCCAAAAGAGCTCAAACCTGACTACATGGAACAAGAATCCACCGATCAGATTGTGGACACACAGGTCAAGGGCACTCACCAGGAGCGGATCCAACTTTATCGGGTTGTCAAGGTAGGAAAAATCCTACACCAAGGCAAGTGGCTCACCTGGGGCCAAATCCAGCAGAAGTTTCCTCACTTGATGGGGAAATCAAGTATGCAATGGAGACCATTTCTTCCTAAGGGGGGAGGATTGATCCAAGTGGATATTATTGGCCACCCACCTATTCCAACTGGCTCCTCGTGTCTATTTTTGTTCAGCACGTCTTTCTGTATTGCTTTATAATTGTGAGTTCTACACTTCTGGGGTTGTTTGAAGCCTCACACATTCTCCAGGTAGATATAGGTGGCCTCTCACCTAATCCATCTGAATTTTTTTGTATGTTTTCATGTCAGCACATCTTACTGTACTTTCAGGACTATTTTGGGGCCCTAAACATTGTTTTTTGTATCTCCATAGTCAGACTGTAGATGGAGTTAGAGTATGATGGAAGAATGTGTATTTCTCTAAAATACCTTTCCAATGGGCTATCACGTGCCTAAAACGAAGGTCGTATGTAAAAGTTATGACCCTAGGAAGTTGAGGTACCAAATTACACCAACTTACCCATAGGGCCCACATGACTTTTGACGTTTCACCTTCTAGGGTTAGGTTTGTGGATGTCTAGGGTTTTGGCATTCATGAGTAATATTAAAAGGGCCTATGGATCCTCATTTTAATCCATTCTACTTAGACGGATGCGTGTAGCAACCACATCTCTTCTCAGAGATATCTACCACCATTCGAGCAAGTTTCAGTTCTGCAGTTTTACAGTTTCAACCTATTTCTTTATTTAATAGAATATATTGTTCACTGGATATTTGTGTTATTCTTCCTATCTCTATTTTTATTGTATTTAGTCTATTAATTAGTTCGTTCCACTCCTAAATCTGGATCAGTGATAGCCACACTCCCACATCAAGTGGACCAAAGAGAGTGGAAGAGTATAGTGTTTATCACACCCTGTCCAAGGATCTATGCCTAAACATACCCTAGATCCATCTCCAATCGTCGAAGCTAGGCATTCCCCTATGAACGAAAATGATTTTGGGACAACCTTCCAAACCACCAAGATATTTTTCCTGTTTTTATTAGGACTTCTTATCCAATCTTCTAGTGTGTCCATGTAAATATATTTCCATTCAACTACCTCACACCACAAGAATTTTCCTAAAAACAATATCCAAACACTTTTGGTCACTAAAGCTCTTGAAAATATAAACATGTTTTTGAGTCCCCACCCTCCCATATCCTTTGGGATGTCGATGCAATTCCATTTAACCCATGTAATGAAAAATTGATCCTCGACACCTCCTCATAAGAATCCAAAACTGATTTTTGTAATCTTCTTAAGGGTTCCTTTTAGAATCTAGGAAAGCAACGTCTGGTAGACCAAAATCACTTCTAAGCCATTTTTAAAAGAGTGATCCTTCTTTCCCAGAACCACCACCTATGAATCCAAAAATATAACCTTTTTTCAATCTTTACCACCAACCAACCCCAATCTTCTATGTAGTACTTGTTTGGTTTGAGGTAAAATATTTCAAACCTTGATCTAGTTTCTTCACAATGTAGGGGAATAGGCTCATATAGAAGGTGATGAATGCCTCCTTTAAGTCATTAAAGGATATATAGGACTTACCAATTTTAATTATCATTCCAATGATTCAAGTAAAAAGGTACATAATATCCTTCAAATTCTTTGCATCCATTCTCACTCCATTACAAAAAATCAGTACATCGTCTAAAAATAACAGGTGGGAGAGATATAAAGTCCCAACAACATGGATCCACTTTAAACCCCCTGTTAGAATATAATGAATGTGTTCATTTTACCATTGACAATATCACTATTGTCACCCAACCATAGGCCAAAGACACCCTCCGAACACCTTAACCTTGACGGAGAATCGCTCTGGAAGCAAACATTAGGCTAGATAGCCAAACAAAGGGTAGCACACCTTTCCCCAAGGATAGCGCACCAAAAAGAGGTGATCAGATAGTCCAAACCATAACCAAGAGATAGTCCAAGCCAAACCGAAATCTGCTAGCTGCAGCAGCTGCAACGACAAATCTCCTCCAAACTTGAGCACAAACTGGGAAACTGCAGTGCGCACAAGTGCTGCTCTGCAATTCTGAGAATGCCTTCCAGAATGAAGATTGGCCTCCTGTATTTATACTAATTCTGGCTAACTCCCTGGGCCGACTTCTCATTCTGGGTACTTATTAATTCAATATATATTATTTCTTTTGGCCAACTTCTTCTCTTGGAGGCTAATAACCTAATACAAATTATCCTTTTAAGTCGACTTGTCTTCTAGGGTTATTAGCCATCTCATTAGGGTTTCTTCTTGCTTCCCGGAATATTCTATTCTCGTCAGGTTTACATGTGGAGGTAAATACCTCCCGCAACTACCATAATATCAACACTCCCTCATAGCTAGGGAGGTATTACAGGTAATGATCTTGAGCACAAACATACCATTCACCTGGTAGCATCAACATAGTTGTATAGACTATCTCATGACTAGATCATGAGCACCATCATCATAATCAGTGTCATCAGCTGCATCACCTTTCGAAACCATACTCTATCTGAGTAATCAGACATGATGATCACTCCACAGAGTGACACAAGGGCCATTCTTCTAATATAGAAGAGTAAATGTTTTGAACCATTTTATGTTTGGGAAATCTCTGTTCATTGATCATTCATCTGGTTGATGATTATTTTCAACACTGTTGATAGTATTCAAGGCAATCAGAACAATATCATTTAATGGAACACAATTGTGTCTATCCATAGTAGTACACAACTACAATTCAATGGTACACTACGACACCAAGTACCACGCACATACTTGATCAAACAGTGGAACACATCCACCACAGTAGTATACATCTACTCTCTAGAAACATACGGTCTTCATAACAATAATCTAATATCAACCTGCATAGAAACAATGTTATGATATAAAATGAATCATCTGGGCCATTCTTCCACTCACATCTGTGAGATATTGGAAGGGCATCTTCCCTCAGAAGGTCAAACATCAATGATGAACTATTTGGACTATTATTCTCAAGTAAGGAAGAATAACTGTCCTGATTTCTGAGCCTAGACCATTCCTCACCCTGGGCCATTCCTTCGACACTAGAAAAAGTGTAACCTGGAGAGAATGAGCTTGCCCTAAGGAATGCCTGTCCCTGATTGCTGAACCTGGACCATTCCCCACCCCGGGCCATTCCTCCGACACTAAATAAAGTGAAACCTGGAGAGAATGAATCCGCCCTAAGGAATGATTGTCCGAACCATTTCCAAAGGAAATTACTGTCCTGCACCAACCTCCAAAATGGACCATTCCCCATGTTAACCATAATGAGAAATCACTGTCCGACGAGGCGATCCAGTCTTCTTGAGTAACCCTCAAGAAGAGAGACTGCCCTAGACCACTCCCCATGTTAACCGCAATGGTAATTCATTATCTATGGTACATCAACAATCCATTGAACCATTTTCATTACGAAAATGACCGTTCGATCTGAACCATTTTCTGAACTAGAAAAATGCATGTCCGTCAGAAATTTCAAACCACTTTCCAAATTGGAAAGGAATTGCTCATCCTGGACCATTTTTCGAACTAAAAAATGATTGTCCATAATACATTAGTGCTCCCTCCCAAACTGGGAGTCATCTCTTCCTTTTTCAATAAGGAAATCGTCTCCACGAGATCCAGCTTGAGTACGCAAACTCTTTCATCTTGGACAGAAGCTTTACCAAAATGTCTGCTTATATGCTCATCTACGAAGATATGTATTGGAGAACCACTTTCTCCTTTCTGGACTTCATCATGGATAATGTAATGCTTGATTTCAAATGTACTTGGTCTGGAACATTGGTTTTCTTTGAGGGCTTCATGTAGCTCTGATAAATAAAGTATATCATTTTTGGATTCCTCTTGGTTCCTGCTAGCTCACAACATCATGGCAAGGGTCAAACTGGAACATATCCATGTGGCACTTCTTCTGTCATCATGAGATCTTATCTTCTGAGTAATCATCTTGATACAATATCTTTGTTATAGAACATCTTCACCACACTTCTGCTGTGCACTGGAGGTTCTCAACAAGTTATCTTCTTCCATCTGCATACAAGGGTCTCTTTCTGGTATGCCTTAAAGTCTTGAGATTGATCTTCATACACTCTTTTTTCAATTTATCTGGAGAACAGTCTTTGCATTCATCTGATGTAGAACTCCAACCCATGGATATTCTGGATGATATAATGACTCATGTAGAGGTATGTCTGGTTTACTGGAACAAGTAATCATCATAGTCTTCTCCCTCCATCTGGGAGAACCTCTAGTTCTGGATCTTGCAATGCTTGCATATATAACTTTCAGTTCCTTTGCTTGATTGCTTTTAGTGAGTTCATATCAGACTGGTAATCTTGTGATTCTTAATACAATGAATGGTTGTTCTGACTTCTCTTTCTTTCTTGGATTCTTTCATGTTCTTCCTCATCTTTAGCTCTTGGGTCCATGAAGTTTCTTATAGATTCCATGCCCTAAAGATCCCACTTATTCCATTATAGAATCATGGATGTGGATGGACAACCAATGATACTTTAAGGCTTCTCTTCAAAGAAGACTTCTTCTAAGGTCGAACTGAACACATACTACTTTTCATGGCTGCTACCATGGATATATACTTCATCATCTTCAATGGATCATAGGATTAGCTCCCTTCTAATCCTTGCTTCATGTATGAGTGCATGTTTTTCTTTTGGAAATATATAATCGTCTCCCTCCATCTAACAGAGTCCACGCTTTCATCTGCATCCTTATTGCCTTCTACAAAGTATCACAAGTCTTTCTCTAATTACCTCTTGATTGCTGACTTCTTTTTGTCTTTGCTTCTTCTAAGTTTTTTCAAGATTGATTTTGATTTCGTCTTATCTTGTAATAGCTTCCACATGATTTGTTTGATGTATTTCATCCTTTCATGTGTATTATCTGACTTGTAGTCACAGAAATCCTTATCTTGTTGTTTCTTCCATAGGTATAATTTCTCTTTGAACATATCGTCTTCTAAGAGATAGATATACAAGATATGTACAAAGACTATGGAAACAAGATATGTACAAGAACTAAGAAGAGTATTGTTACCTTGTCTTTAGAAGAAGAAGTCTACTTTATCCTGCTTGGTCTTCTCTGTAGGTTCATTTTCTTCGGTAACTGATGCTTCATGTGTCTCCTTCCTTTTCTTTAGCTCAGGACAATGATTCTTGTAGTGACCATACTTTCGACAGTTGAAGCATTGTATTTGTGACATGTCTTTCTCTTGATTTGACTTCTTCTTTGAACCAAACTTCCTTTTGTTCATGAAATTATTGAATCTTGCCGTGAAGGCTTTATCATCGTACTTCTTTTGGGGTTTCTCTTTTGCACTGATCCTTGATTCTTCTTGAGCATAGCAAGTCCAAAGTTCTTCAAATGTAGGATATTCCTTCCTTGTGTTCTTGCTTGCAGAAAATGCATCCCATGTCTTGGGAAGACCATTGAGTGCTATGTTTACCAATTCCTTTTCTGAAATGATCTCTTCAATAGCTTGTAGTTGATTTCTTAACTGAGAGATTCTCACAAAGTATGATGTTATGTTGTCATCATCATTCATCTTCATGTCACAGAGCTCATTCTTCAGACTCATTACTTGTCCAATGTTTTTGACCGAGAAGAGGTTTGTTAGGGCATCGTACATCTTTTTCGATGAGTCAAGATGGGAGATGTAGGGTATCAAGTGGTCTTTTATAGAGTCCACTATGATACTCATGACATTGATGTCACCGTCTTTGAACTTCTCCATAGCTGTAACGTTCTGTGGTTCCTTCTCTTTTCCTTCTTCAAACTCTGGTTTCACGATCTTTCCTTTCACGATATCCAACACTTTATTCTTGGCAAGGATGAGGTCAATCCTTGTCTTCCACGCTCTGAATTTAGAAGCTCCTTCTAACTTGTTTTTTGACTTCATGGAGTAAGTCATGGCTTCTTTGACTTGGTCAACCTTAGATTTGACCAAAAACTCAAACTTGATGTCTTGGCTTGCTGAGAGTACCAGGAGATGCGCTAGGCTAGGGCGCAATGGTCTATCCGAAAATTAGGTCAATCTTTTCGCTTAAGGTGCTTCAACGAGAGGATTAGGCTTTCTGCAACTGCACCTGCTAGTAACCCTAGTGATAGTGCTTTTGGTGACTACTCCTGCTAGAAACCCTAGCAACAGTTCTTCAACGAGCTCAATATCCTTATGGCTATGCTTCCTTCCAGCGGTTAGACTGAATGAAGGAGGTGTGGGCCCATAACCTGCTATAATATAATGAATGTGCTCATTTTACCATTGACAATATCGCTATTTTCACCCAACCATAGGCCAAAGCCACCCTCCGAGCACCTCAAACTTGACGGAGAATCACTCTGGAAGCAAACCCTAGGCTATATAGCCAAACAAAGGGTAGCGCACCTTTCCCCAAGGATAACGCACCAACAATAGCTGATTAGATAGTCCAAACCATAACCAATAGATAGTCCAAGCCAAACCAAAATATGCTAGCTGCAACAGCTGCAACGGTAACTCTCCTCCAAACTTGCGCACAAACTGGGCAACTGCAATGCGCACAAGTGCTGCTCTGCAATTCTGAGAATGCCTTCCAGAATGAAGACTGGCCTCCTGTATTTATACTAATTCTAGCTAAGTGCCTAGGCCGACTTCTCATTCTGGGTACCTATTAATTCAATATATATTATTTCTTCTGGCTGACTTCTTTTCTTGGAGGCTAATAACCTAATACAAATTATCCTTTTGAGCTGACTTGTCTTCTAGGGTTATTAGCCATCTCATTAGGGTTTCTTCTTACTTCCCGAAATATTCTATTCTCATCAAGTTTACACGTGGAGGTAAATACCTCCAGCAACTACCATAATATCAACACCCCATTCTCTCCTTCATACCTCAATTAAATTACTGATCCCTTCCACCACCAGTAGAAAAAATAGTGGGGACAATGGGAAGCCTTGATGAAAGCTACTTTCCACACTACTCCATTAATTAATACTACAAATGAAATAGTAGTAATGAAACTCATAATCCAATTTATAAAAGGCACTTCAAAACCTAAATGAGTTAGCAGAAATCTAATATAAAGGGCGCTGGAAAGAAGCCCCTTTATCTGTGCAAAGTATGCCTTCAACACGGCCAGGCAGCTGTAAGCGAGCAACTCCTGCGTCTTGTTGTCCGTGTAAATTCTCCGCACGCTTACGATGTCCCCCACTGATAGCCGGGCAACCGAAGCCTCCCTCGGCTCCGATGAGATCAAATGGAAGCACCCGCAGTCCACCTTTCTGAGAACGGCCGTTGCCTCCTCGCTCAAATCGTATAGGCTTGGCGCAGCGCCTCTCCAATCACAGAAAACGGCTACCTTTATAATCACAAACAAAATATTAAACTTGATTCGGCTGATTATATAAATAGAACTGAGAATACCCAGGAGTGGGAAGGAGGGTTAATTAGTAGTACGCAGGAGCCATTAACGCTGGAAAGAATGGCGGCTCTGACGCTACCGGCCTGCTCGGCGGAGGCGATGGCAGCCCTAATGTGCCTCACTGCGTCATCGATATCGTAGCCACTGGCAGGTTTATAGATGCCAAAGGTAATCCCGGCACTTTTCTCGGAAGGGTTAAGACTTATTGCCATACTGAAATGTTTCAGGAGTTAGCGGATCGAAATGAAATATGAAAAGAGAAGGATCCGGAGCGGGGGAGAGAATTGGAATCCGATCTGAACACCGTAGGCGGGAGATGAGTGCGTATGTAAAGAGAACCACGAGACTTCGCATGGCCTTCGTCTGCGGTGTTGGGAAGGTTCGAGTGCCGCGTCCAAGACGGGTAATGAATTCAATTGCCTGGGTGTCGTTTCAGTCAAAATACTAATATAGTATTCAAGTTCGTCCACCTACAAAATTAATATCAAATTATATTCTTGGCATCCAGCCAATTCCAAGTGTCAAATAAGGTTTTTTATTCTATTCAATTTAACTGTGTCCAGATATGCTAAGTTTATCCATGTACTTTTCTTTTTTTCCGGGGTTTTTGAATTTTTTTATTTTATTTTTAAGTGTGATAATAATAATAATCTATTTTTAAGGTTTTTGTTAATCCAGACACTAAATTGGTGTATGAGATCTTCTTTGTCTAAATATTTAAGTCTAAGGAAGTATACATATCCTACTCCCTTTGGATTTGAACTTGTGACTTAACTGTATACAAATGTGGTGAAATGACAATTTTTTATTGTTTTTTAAATGCATAAATAAATTCAACTCCATTAAAAATTTGTAACACACTTGAATTCTACAAATTTAATCAGTCAAATCTATTTGTAAAACATTTGAATTCTACAAATTTAATGAGTCAAATCTACAGTTCCAATCATTTCTGATTTAATTTCAAATAAAATTGATTAAATATATATATATATTGTGTTTTTTATGGTTAAAAACACATGTTTTCTTTTAAGAAATTACAAATTCAAATCCAAAAGAGAATAGGATATGTATACCTCCGTAACTTCTTATAAATAAAATCTGAAATAAAAAATTCCATTTAACTTGACTCATAATCAATATTCCCCACAATCTTCCTAGTCAACAACCATGCTTCAACGTTTATATTTTATTTTGGATCTCATGGAAACCTCGCTTTGCTTACCATTCAAATTTTACAATAAACTCGATTTACATGGATATCATGTAGGTGGAGGTGGAATTAAAATGGCACTGGTAGTTAAGATTATTAACGAGATCAAAGTGTAAATTAGCTTCTTATCAAAATAGAAGAAATAATCAATAACACTTTTAGTCAAAGGTAGGCCATGTTATATATATATATATATAATTTTTTTACAAATTTATACCATATATTTAATTAAATATATTATTATTATTTATTATAAATATTAAAAAATTAAAATCGTAATAGTAGTCAAATTTAAACTTAATCTAACATAAATACAATTACAATCATTAACATAAATACCTAGAAAATATATATATCATAATTACCCCGAAAGGCATACACCTATTGATAATGGGCAGATTTAATACTTAGAATATTCTTAGTAGTCACACAAAATAAATGGCTGTGATTTCAATCATTAATTTCCTAGCTATTATTTTATGTGTCTACTTTTTAACATTTACTTAATCATATTTAAAAATTACTTTGATAGCTTTGCCACGTAAGTGATTAACATAAATTAAAATATTAACACCAGATAAATGAAGCCGTTTATTTGTTAATCAATAATAAAATTTAATATATTCTTTTAAGGATTCTTTTCATCTTATCAACCTTTCGACGTTGATCAGCCACAATTATGTGGTTGTGCTAATAAATATATCATTGAAAAAACTTGAAAACTTTGATGAGGACAATAATAACACTTGACTTTCACTAAATCGATAAAAACATAGCATATCGCAACATAATGAAAAGATTAATCAATAATTATTTTAAATGAATCAATAATTATTTTTAAAAACAACTAAATTACTATATTATGAATTAATATCATAATGTTTATGCTAGCGTTATAATATTATTTGTAAAATAATATAGTGTAAATTTTGTGTAAAAGATAATAAAGCACTATACGTATGGGGTCATTGAAATACTAAATAAAAAGATTGAAAACTTGTACATTTTAAGGTTTCTAAATTAAGAGAGCATTTTCTAGGGTTTTCTTTTTTCTTTTTCACTTTTGGAATTTTGAAAACTTGTACACTTTAAGGTTTCGAGTATTTTCTAAGTTTTTTTTTTTATGGAAGAGATGAAGATTTCCAACTAAAATATTTTATTGTACATATCTAAATATTAAAATTGAATATATAAAATTTTAAAAATATATTTTGAAATAATAAATATTAAATGTTTAAAATTATCTTAATCTATAATAATTAATTTGTTGATAATGATTTTATTTCTTTGAAAAAGGCTTAATTTTATTACTTTTTAAAAGAAAAGTTACATTTTGTAGATGCCTCACTATAGAGGTATTGACACATGGAAGCTTAACATTCCAAAAAAATGGTAAATATCTTGTAAGAGATTTTTTTACACTCAAAAATGGGTTTTTTAAACTCCTAGTGACCACTGTATCCATAAAATGCATTACATAAGAAAAAATCAAATTTACCATTCCACTAATATGTCTTCATGAGTTGTTCCTCAGGTGTAGGATAGTCATTGATGGAGTGTGTTGTTAAGGCACTCCGTGATGTTAAGTCACTGGTTCGAAACTTGCTGGAACAAAAAATCAAGCCATGTTAAGGGTTGGTGTGGCTCAGGCCAGGTGCGATCCCCGGGTGATTTTGACGGATTAGATGCCCCTGAGTCGCGGTTTCTCAAGCCACAGGCTAGTCCCACAGGTCAAGGACAAACTAGCAAAAAAAAAAAAATGCCCTCATGAGTCTGATAGATGCAGCAAATAAAGTTCTTTCTTCAATGACCAACTTCATCGTGAAAAGGAGGATGAAAATATTCATAGTGTTTCCCATTTATTTCTTCCACAATGAACCAGAAACCATAATCCATCATGATCCCTACCTTTGACATCTTTTCAACCTCTTTTTTATGCTCCCTGTAAACATGTGTAAGTAGAAACGTGTCAAAATTTTTCACCAAATCTTGAATGTCTTTCAGTAGAGGGAGTAAATGAGTTTCCACACATCTCTCATCTTTATTCACCCAATTAATCACATTCAATGAGTTTCCAAAAACTTGTAGATATGTGACTTATTTTTCCAACGAGAACAAAATGAGAAATTTTAGTGAGGATAATTCTCCATAGTTGTTTGTGCCAGAGCCAAGACCCATCTTGAGATTAAATATGTTTGTATCATTTAAAGATAGAGTCGCACCACCTCCACAATGTGTCGGGTTCCCTTGTGAGGTCTCGTCGAAAATTGTCTAGGGATGTGTCTTGTCTATGGTATCTAGGATATGATTCCTAATCTCTGGTGTGCCCTTCTCCTATGGGTAGAAGGTTAAGATGGTTAGACATTGAGCCAGAATCACTGAGGGTGGAGTTGTCCTGTCTTGAAAAATACATCGATTACGAGAAAGACATATCCCCCACACCACTAGCAATGGTAAAGATTTATATGGTTTATGGTTCAGGTTTTATAGCCACATTTGAAGGCTCTCATTGATGCTTTGTTCTTTCCAAATCAAAGCCTGACTTGTCATCTTGGAAATTTCCTGTAGTATAACTAATTATTCAATAATCATTAATATATGTAATTAACTATTGTGAAGTCTATTGTGAAGTGTTGCTCTCTTCACTAAGGCTTTAAGGATTTATATATATAGCCTCGTCATTCGTTGTTGTAAGATAGACATAAATAATTAATATACATTATATATATTTTATATATATCTAGTTTACAACTTCCAATTGGTATCAGAGTGAAAGCTTGGTGAAAGACAAAATCACATCCATTCAAGATGGAAAATATTATTCTTAAAAACATGAAAATTAAAACCATTATGGAAAATATGAGCAACACTCTCAAAGAAATGAATAATTTTGTGAACAAAATAATAGAATAACAATTAGAGAAGGTGGTCTTGGCATACTTAAAGCAGAGGGGTTTCCGCCAAAACCAAATCTCGCTTCAAGAAGAACACCAGAAGAATCCCTTTGTCACCAAGACGGACCTCGAGGTCACTAAGCTAATTGTTTTTTATGGTAATAACCAAAGAAAAAAACATGCCAATGTTGCCTCCATTTTCAAGTCCAACTCAAAGGAGAAATGTGTGACAATCGAAGATACAAGGAAGACAAACAAATCCTTATTTGGTGAGTGCTACAATACCACATCTAGTCAAGGCTTAATCCTACAGTCTCTTAGACGTCACAACTCAAAATTTTCGATCCCAGTGTATATATTATTTCTTCTTCCGATGGAGATGGAGTTGAATTGGAATAGAGAAATAAGGGGCATCTTGAAAAATCATCGAAAGAAACATCTAGTAGGACTATGCAATGCTACAATGTCGTGCTATTATTACAATGGCTTATAGTGTCTCACCTATAGTCCTCCATTCACAAATTATTGTCTACAAAGGAAACATTTATCTACATGCTCTAAATATGTTAATAAAGAAGAATGCCCCAAGTGTTTGCTGGAATATAGGATCTTGTGGTTGCTAAGAAAGGCTAAGTTAGACGGTGAGGTGTTGGAGACGTTAACCTCGAATTTGAAAATCTTTGGGGATTACTTGATCCCAAATGAACAAACTGATGCCCTAGAATTTCTTGATTGCATTATAAATGCATGTGAGGAGTATGAGAAATCTAATAATTCCCCAAACAACGATAGCAATTTTTTGAATAAGATGTTTCAATCAGTGGAGAGAGAAATAAAATGATGTCGGCAAAGCGTCTTGGACGCTTTCTTGGCTGGTGAAGAAAAAATAGTCCATCCTCGCCTTGATAAGTATGAGTTTTCTAATATCTTGAATTTATTGCACGTGGTAAATGTGTTATATGGTTGGTATGTTGGTTGCATTCAGTCATGTGGTTGGGTGAATGGTTTGTCTGAAAATTTGTATGTGGAACTTCTTTGTTTCATCGTTGAAAATTGGAATCCTAGACTTTCAAGTCACCTACAAAATGCTCCCTTCCTGAAGTACGTAAATTCTGCCAACATCACAATTTTGGCAAGTGTATCAAATGATGAATTGGGAACAAGAATATATTTTTTATCAGAGTCGCACATAATGTGGCTATCAAAATGGTCTGGATAGCTTCAAAGTGCTTCCCAACAATATTCTATGCCTGAATCTACTCAGAAGGAAATAATAGATTTGTACATGGTAACAAAGAGAATCCAACCTACATGTCTGTATGCTCAGACGCTACTTTGATGTCGGCTCTACAGTTATACGACTACATCATTGTGGGTGGGGGAACAATAGGATTCCCATTGGGAGCCACACTATCTCAAAATTTCATAGTATTGTTACTGGAATGGGGTGGGTTGGGACTTACCCTACCAATCACGCACCGAGAACTCAATAATGAGAGAGGAATAGTTCTTGGTGGAAGCAACACGATAAGTGTTGGCTTCTACACCATAGCATAATTAACATATATATGAGATTCAGGGTGGGAGGAGTCCCTTGTTCATCAATCCTACTAGTGGTTGGAGGACTCTGTGGTATTTCTTCTTGCTCTCAAGCAATGGAAAATGTCCTTTAGAGATGGCCTTCTCCAAGCTATAGCATATCCTTATAACGAGTATATATTGGACCAAATTGAAGAAACTAAAGTTGGGGGTACCACTTTTGACAACAGAGGATTACTCCATTCCTCAACTAATTTACTCGAGCATGCGAACTTCAACAATATTAGAATTTTGAAATGGGTAAAGGCCTCCCAGATCCCTCTTCAATAAGAGTGATAAAGAGAAAGGAGAATGAACTATGTTGAAACCCAAGGCTTATGTTGTAGATTATTTGGACAATGTTAGAGCATCTCATATGGATCTATTAAATCAAGGCAATGGAGGTGAGGTCATAATTTCTTGTGGTGCTCTTAGGAGTCCTTAACCACTTATCCTCAGCAGAATCAACCCACGTGAGTACTTGGAATATTTGGGCATCCCCATGGTTATATATTTTCCTGCTGTTGGACAAGAAATGACTGATAACCCAAAAGTTGGGATTACATTTGTCTCTCCTCGACTCCTTGAATATTCATTACCTCGAGTTGTGAGTGTAAATCTGAGAAGCATTATCGAATCATCTAGGATTTAATTTCATAATCCATTCACTTACGATCAAGAAGGGACAAACCTATACACATTTAATCAACTATTAGGTAAACATATCAATGTGGTCAACATTTTTTAGTTCATTGTTGGGCCCATATCCAAGGGGGTGCTCCATCTTAGGTATCAGGATTTTAATGAAGATCCTTCTGTCAGATTCAATTATTTTTCCCATCCAAGGGATGTAGAAAATTGTGTGGAAGGGATGAGAACCATAAAAAGGGTTAAGGAAACAATTCCCACAACTTTTTTTACAAGGCCTTTTATTGGTAGTATTCTCCCTGTAAATACAAGTGACGACAAGTCACTGGAAGCATTCTGCATGATAAAATTCTCTACCTCATGGCACTATCATGGAGGTTTCCAAGTGGTAAATGTAGTCAATGATATATACCAAGTTCCAAGAATTGATTCTCTTCGGGTGATTGATCACTTACTCAAGTCATGGTGCTCAAATTACCAATGCTTCGAGGAAAAAACATTTGAAGGAGGGATGACTTATAGTATAACTAATTATTTAATAATCATTAATATATGTAACTAACTATTGTGGATTCTATTGTGAAGTGTTGCATCTCTTCACCAAGGCTTCAAGTCTTTATATATATAGCCTTGTCATTTATTGTTGTAAGATAGACATAAATACTTAATAAATATTATATGTATTTTATATATATCCGGTTTACAGCTTCCATTTCCCTCCACAACCCTACAGAGAAAGAAAAATTCATTGTCAGATGTCTATTTGATTCCTTGGATTCTTTACATAAGGAACACCAGCCTGGCCCCACCTTATTCCTTTTTTGCATATTGTCCCATGTGAGTGATTTATTTTTGAGAAGACAACACATAAAAACCTGAGCCTTTACTAGACATTTTAAATTCTAAAGCCTTTTCCACCACCAAAATTCCTCCCTCTAGATAGTTTCATAATCCAGGTGGATGTATCCTTGTTTTGGGGTGTAAACTATGGATGATGAGAAAACCAAACCAACTCGTCCCCTTGATCCCTAATACAAACATGTGACCTCTGCAAGATGGACACATAATGATTCCATGCATCTCTCCACTCATCCCCAAGTTCCAACTAATCTGCTGAAAACCATCCTTGCCTCCACATCAAAGTTTGGTTTTGATAAAAAATATGAATTAGGGTGTGATAGCCACACTCCCTCATCAATTGGACCAAATGGAGTGGAATAGGATAGTGTTCATCACACCCTGTCCAAGGATCTATGCCTAAACGCACCCTATATCCATCTCCAATCGTCCAAGCTAGGCATTCCCTTATGAACGAAAAGGATTTTGGGACAACCTTCCAAATCACCAAGATATTTTTCCTATGTTTATTAGGCCTTCTTATCCAATCTTCTAGTGTTTCCAGGGAAATGTATTTCCATTCAACCACTTGACACCACAAGCCTTTGCCTAAAAACAATATCCAAACACTTTTAGTCACTAAAGCTATTGAAAAGATAAAGATGTTTTTGAGTCCCCACCCTCACACAGCCTTTGGGATGTCGATGAAATTCCATTTAACCCATGGCATGAAAAATTGGTTTTGGACACCTCCTCACAAGAATCCGAAACTTTTTTTTCTAATCTTCTTAAGGGTGCCTTTCAAAATCTAGGAAAGCAACGTCTAGTAGACCGAAATCGTTTCTAAAACCAATTTTACAAGAGTGATCCTTCTTTCCTAGAACAAACACCTATGGCTCCACAAAGATAACCTTTTTTCAATCTTTACCACCAACCAACCCTAATCTTCTATGTAGTACTTGTTTGGTTGAGGTTAAATATTTCAAACCTTGATCTAGTTTCTTCACAATGTAGGGGAATAGGCTCTTGTAGAAGGTGATGACTACCTCCTCTAAGTTATTAAAGGAGATAGATGACTTACCAATGTTAATTATAATTCCAATGACTTGAGTAAAAAGGTACATTATATCCTTCAAATTCCTTGCATCCCTTCTCATTCCATTACAAAAAATCAGTACATATTCTAAATATAATAGGTGGGAGAGATATAAAGTCCCAACAACATGGATCCACTTTAAACCGCCTTCTCTCTTTCATGCCTCAATTAAATGACCAATCCCTTCCACCACCAGTAGAAAAAATAGTGGGGACAATGGGAAGCCTTGATGGAGGCCCCTTTCCACTTGAAAGAAATGAGTCACTACTCCATTAATCAATACTACAAATGAAATAGTAGTAATGCAACTCATAATCCAATTTATAAAAGGCACTTCGAACCCTAAATGAGTTAGCAAAATTATACTATAGAGACAATTTAGTCGATTGTATGCCTTTGAAATATCTATTTTAATGACATTTTCTTTCAAATTCTGAGATTTTATGTTGTGAAGGCCTTCCTTTGTTATTCTCATCCCCTCATGAATCTGCCGCCCCTCTAAGAATATAAACTGTTCATTAGATATTGATTTTGATAGTAGAGATTTAATTATTTTTGAAATGACCGTGGCCACACTTTTGTATATGATATTGCACAGGGATATATGATTGAAATTATCAAACATCTGAGGGTTATATTCCTTTGAGATCAATGCGATAAAGGTAGAGTTGAAAGGGGCCAACATCTTCCCCTCCACTCTAGATTCTTCGACAACCCTTAGAAGGTGTTTCCCAAGCATATAATAACATACTTGGTAGAATTCAATAGGCCACCCATTTGGCCCTAGACTTTTTTCCTTTTGAAATATTTGGATGACTACATTGAGTTCTTCCTCTGAGACTCCTGCCATAAAATTTTGACTATCCTCCTCATAGACAAAATTTGGAAAGACATGTGCAATCCTTACAATTTCTACTATAAAATATCTCTCATTTGCTTTGTATAAGGCCTGGAAATGGTCTCTCCCCAAGATTTCCAACCCTTCAAAAGTATCCACTACCCTTCCATCAACTCCTTTCAAGTTCCAGTTCATATTTTTAAGTTTGTGTCCCTTGGCATAGGCATGAAAATAAATCATGTTCTCATCCCCACATTTAACCATTGCGCCCGACTTTTTAAGCACCAAGACTCCTCCTCATATAATAACCTCCTCCTTTCAGATTCTAGGTTTAGCAAGACTGATTTCCCTTCATCTAATCTAACCTCCTTCCTCTGACTCATAGATAGATCCAAGTTTCTCTTCCACCTCCATGAGAGCTTGCTCATCTTTTAAGCACTTTTGATGAGCCCAACCAATGGTAACCTACTTTTGGTTTTTCAAATTTGTAGCTAAATGTAATGATGCAGAGGCTACCCTCACTTCGTCAAAAGGAATCCACTTACTCTTTACCATTTCAAGGAACTCCTCATGTCGTAACCATTCATTGAATAATTTGATAGGGATTGTTGGTTTTTGAACCCTCCCTTCTAATTCCAACACAATGGGATAAGGATATGATTCTTCCCCACTATAAACTCATTGTATGACTTTGAAATAACCATATAATATCTTCTGTGAGACCATAAAGTGATCTAGTATTTTTTCTATGTGCTCCTCCCCAGACCTTTTGTTCCTCCAGGTGGGATTTTTGTTGGTTCCACATCAATTAAACCTCTTTCATCAAATTTATGCAAAGAGTATTCTGTCAAGGAATCCTTGGTCACATGTGGGTCTCATACTTCACTTTCTCCCAATGATAAGTTTAAGTCTTCTCCCAAGAACAACATTTCAACATGTAATAATGACTACTGCAATAGAGAATCCCATAAATTAACCCTCTTCACATACGATCCATATATTTTTACATCCAAGAAACTCTGTCCTAGATATTATGAGGTAATATCCAAACCTGTACCTGAATCCATGGACCATTGGTTAGTAAATTTCAAGTTTTGGGGGTTCTAACCCATCGCCAAACCCCCCGAGCGACCCTTAACATCTAATGCAGCAAAACACCAACCCTTAAACATTAATTCCAAATTTGCAGACAACTTCCCCTTCCCCCAAATTCTCTTATAAGATAATGAGGTTTGGATGAATTGATTTAACCACCCTCTTAAAAGAATATTTTTTGGACAGGCTTTCCAAACCTCGACAGTTGAAAGTATTTTCATTGAGTAACCTTGACAAGGGATCTTGTTTCTCTAAGCACCCCTTCAATGGGAATTTTTTTTCCAGCTGTCATATCCACTCTTTCTCTTTCTTGATCATTGTAGAGAAAGGAACGTCTTCCCCTTCCCCTCCCATTTTTAATTCCTAATGGAAAATGACCTAGGCCCCCAACCCATTTTTGAGCCCCAAAATCTATAGTTGTTCCTCTCAACCGAAGGTTATATCCACTATCTCCTTCCTCTAAAATTTGAGGGGACACATTCATCTCTGAAGGAAGGGGAGGGTATGAATAGGGTGAGGAAGAATCCCCACTGAAATTGGATTTAAGATGGGTATTTAGGTAAGACAAGTTTTTTAGAGGTGAGGGGTCCCCACCTTGAACTAGTGGTAAGCCATGCCCATTACAATGCTCCCACCCACTTAAAAAAGGAAGGGGAGTCAGATTTAGAGGGGGGAAAGCGGTTGATTACTCACAAGTCAAGAAGAAATTAAATCCTTGAACTGGGGCTTGCATGGTCATTGTCACCTCCTTCACTCCATCCACCTCATATCCCTCGACAAATGAATTTTGAACAACCTTCGAAACAGACAAGACAATTTCCTTTTGAAAATCCTCCAATGACTCCTACAACCTAGGGATTTGAGTCTCAGAACCACCTGTTTCAAATTTCATTTGATTTGTGTCGCATGCCTTTTGGACCTTTTTCACATCCTCTCTCAGAGAGATATTTTGATTCTTGCTAGGACCCACTGTCCCCTTCCTTGGAAAATGTTGGAATGACAAGTGACAATTTATCACTATGTGGCCATAGCTGTGACAGTGATGACAATGAAAATGAACCCCCCCCATATTTCAATCTATGAATGTGGGTGTAAGATTTCCACGAAATCTCTAAGTCCTCCACCAATCCTTATCACATATCCAACCTTACTAGAATTCTTGCGACTGACATTTCTATAGAAGTAAGAAAAGATTGATATGTATCCATATAAACATTGAGTGTATTGGAAATGTGCCAGAAAATATCTAACGACTATAAATATAACTGTAGTCCAGGAAGTCTCACCCAAACCAGTGCTAAATCAAAACATTCTCTGTTGGAATAAAAAATTGGGTCCATTTAAAAAAAAAGAGGGGTGATGAGTCAATACTCCATATGCTAGTTAGAGCCCATGCAACGTCCTCATGGTTTCAAAACAAAAAGAAAAACCACCTACGTGCCAACAACATCATAGAAGGAAGGTATCCCAAATGTTTGGACCGATACTTTTCTACCCACTTCCTCAGTGACTTCACACTAAACCTCCATACCTGAGCTCTACCAACAAGTGCCACTTCTTCCATCTCAGTTACCTTAGATAGAGAAATTTCTTCTCTCAACACCATGTTTGCAGGATTCCCTTTATATTTAATAGATTTTTCCTCCTTGATTTTTTTGTGGTTGAGGAGGGGCCTATATCCTTAAATGAATGGAGATATTTCTACAAAATTTCCAAATTTCCAGTCAAGCAATTGTGCCCCAAGTCGACAAATCCTCCATATTCCCCACTGAATTCCTCCACTCCTAGTAATGGCATGATAAAACCTGAGGGATGGGGATCCATGACCAAAATAAGGCTGCCTCTAATCCTCAAATGTTCATTTCTTTTTGTTGGTTGCACAAGAGAACACTAATCTTCTGAAACTCCTCCTTTGTCTGCCCTAGATAGCGAAGACCCCCGTACATTTGCTCCCTTCATTTTGGCTATATATGTGACACCAAGGAAAACATAAGAGTTTTGCGGTGAGATTGCATTCTTCATATAAACCGAAGTATGGTGTTCTCTCCAACTTGTCTCCTTGATGTTACTATAGTAGGGCCTCAGAGTCACCCCCATTACCATTTTTTTTTTCAATCGACGAGTCAATTAGAGGGTAGCTATTGATTTGCTTGTGAGGCTTCACATGCTCCTCTGGGCTCCATGATGAAAATGTACCAGTGGAGCTTGAGGACACTCTAAGGGTAACTCGTACATGCCCACCTGAGTAAAATTCAGAGTCTCCATCCTACGTTGATCCTCATACATCATCCACACATAAGACTAGAGTGAGCTAAAGTTGGTCTGTTTCTCCGGTCTGTTCAAATATCCAACCCTTCAAATGGGCCAGGTGAATAGTCAATGAGCTCCTCCTCCATATCCTGCAATAACCCTAACTTCATACCTTAAGTCTCCTATACTCTTTCTTCAAGTCCTCGCGCCTTAAGAACTTTTCCATCTCATGCCATCAATTTATTGATAATGAATTATGTAACATTTACTAAGTCATTTTGAATGTTATTTGGGCATGATTTATATATTGTTTTTTATTTTCTTGTTAAATTATAATTTTAATGAGAATATACTTAATTTTATAACATTTCACGAGATTGTACTTAAATATAGGATAGCCATGTAGATATATTTAAACTTCTAGGTTTCATGTTCATTTATATCATAATAAGGAATCACATCTATTTGAATATGAATTTATTAACATTATCAAGTTCATGTATGTGATACAAAGAAATTGTTAAAATAATGGAAATTTCAAATAATCATTTATGAAATAATTTTTAATTAATTTTTTTTATATATTATTTTTTTATATATTATTTTTTAGTTAAAAAATTGTTTTGTTATTTAAGAATTAAATTGTATTAAATGACGATGAAGTATAAGTTTCTTCAATTACACATGTAGGTGTTGGAATAGTAGGCTAACAAGGCTCATCACACATATGGATTTTTTTAGAGATAGTCAATCGATAGTGGATAGTCAATTAGGAGAGTACATTGAGTGATCAACTAAGTGGTCGATTGAGATTTTCCACCAGTTAGGTAGTTAGACGAATGTTGTCAAATGGTGCATAGAACAAGACATAAATCAAGGATTTTGTTATGCACCCTCACCAGTCTATGTGGACTTCATCTGCCTCGCTTCAAGGGAGTTGGTTACATCTTGACCTATTATATAAGATGGCCTTATGGGTCAATTTAAACAACATGAAAGTGATATGTGTCGTGCATGGTAATATTTTGGTTTCTTACACTTCTGTGTATGTTGAGTTATGCTTGGTTGTGATTAAGTGTTTTAATGGTGTCTTTAGACACCACCTCCTTCTTAAAATTACTATCTCTTTGATCTACCTAATTCCCTTATTCTCCAACATGGTATCAAAGATAATGGTTTGATATCTATCCTATTGCCTACGATTTCTTTGGAGGCTATCGATTGTAATTTTTCCTGATGAGTCTAGAGTTATTTTTTTGAGGTCATAGTTCTTGTTAAGTTGGTAACTATGTTTTACATCTCTAGAAATATTTTCTCTCATAGAAGTGGGATTGGTTGTTTGAATGTTGTTTGGAAGAAGTTGAAGACTCTATTTGATAAGACCGATGAAACTTAGGTTATATGAATGGGAAAGAGGTGATATATTTGAATCCTCTTTTTTTTAAAATAATTGAAGATAACTTGGGCCATGTGAAGGAACTTTAGTTGAAACTAAGTGAATGTGGAAACAATTTTCCAAAGAAAGATGCCCATGTGATAGAACTGATCCTAATGAGTTTGAAGACACCTTGTGACATGTTATGTTGACATTTCATTCTAGTTGGACTTCTAGAGAAGATGATGTTAAGGATTATTCCTTTGATCCTTTCTGTGGTTTGTTGATTAGGGCATAGGAAAAATTTCTTGATGAAGGGAAACTTGAGGTCAAGAAACAAGCCCATTTTCTAAAGGGAAAAAGGTCGATAGAATTATAGAGAAATAGGTCAATAACATAGTGAAGAGAAACAATGTAGTTGCATCAACTAGACTATTAAGAAGAAGCGTGGTGATAAAACTTCGACTAAGAGAAGTATAAAGAACAAGACTTACCATTATTGTAGGAAATTGGGACATATGGAGAAGTCTTGTTGGTACAAAACCATGGATCTAGAGGAGAAAGTGAAGAAGCTTGAAGGAGATGTGTCATCTAAAATATCAACTTCCTATAGCTTCAAGTTTCATAAGGTAAGGCATATAACTATATATTTTTTGTTAGTGCTTCTCATGCCTTTCATGCTCACACTTCTTAGAGTGAATGGGTAGTCAACTCTGGTTGCACCCATTATATAGCTAAATATGTTTCTCCCTTTTTTTCATTAAGTAAAACTATAAAAAATATGTTTTTGTAGTAGATGACTATGCACTTACTATTGTTGGTTGTAGCTAGATCGAATGTTAGAATGGTGTGATCATTGATGTATCTCATTTACTTATCTTGAGTGCCAATTTTCTATATATACCCCAAATAAATTAGACTGGAAAGAAGGTAGAATTTAGGGAATATTGGTTTGTTGTGAAGGATATACACAACATATTTGTTCTTTTCATTGAAGGTTTTCTTGATCTTAAGGACAAACTATATAATTTTTATGAATTTCTCAACAAATATCCAAGATTGATTGCACTCATAGCTTAGACCAAAATTTGGCATGAAAAAATTAGATATCTAAATTTCTAGAGTTTAAAACTAATGGTGAAACATAACATGGTTACTAGAATACCTAAGGTTGTTCCACCTATGGAGTATGTTAAGTATCTATGCTTGGAAAGCGTCATTAAGCTACTTTTGAACTAGGGAAGGCTTGAAGAGAAAAGGCTCAACTAGAACTTGTTCATAGTCACTTATGTTTCCTAAAAAAAACATCATTAGCTAGTGCAAGGTATGTTTTCACCTTCATTGATGAATTTTCTAGGTTTACTTGGTTATATTTGTTGAAGAATAAGAGACATGTCTTTGAAAAGTTCAAGGAATTTAGGGAATTAGCTTAAAAGCAATGTAGTTGACATGTGAAATTTTTAGGATTAGATAATGAAGGAGTATTTGTGGGTAATGATTTTGAAAGGTACTTGTCACATAATGGTATCTCTTAGAAAATATATATTCCTTACATACCTCAGTAGAATGACATTGCATAAAGGAAATTTGGACTTTGGTAGAAATGACAAGGTGTTTTATTCAAGCCAAAGGTTTGTCAACTAAGTTTTGGCCAGAAGATGTCTACTATTCAAACTACTTAATGAATCTAACTCTGACTAAATCAGTATGGGATGTTATTCTAGTCAAAAAATGGATTGGAAGAAGACTTTTAGTTGGACATCTTATAACCTACCTTTAGATGCATAATGTGGTATCACATTCCAAATCATAGAAGAATTAAACTTGATGAAAAGATTCATGCTTGTACCATGATGTGATACTCTAAAGTGTTAAAGAACAATAAGTTGTTTGACCTTCTCAAACATAATATCATCTGCAGAAGATATGTTTTATTTGATGAGAAGACTCGAGGTTTCACTCTATTGAATTCCTCTTCTATTTTATTGAGCAATGATCCTTTGGAAATTCTATGGAATTGTCGATTGAATAACTACTTCACAAGACCATTTTCTAGTGAACTTATTTACATGAATCAACTTCTATATTACCTCCCATAGAAGAGTTTACCACAACTTTTGGAACCCCTATTCAGTCAAGTAATGATGATCTTGGTATATAAACTTCTTGAACAAAGGGGTCTTTCCTTCCATATGGGAAACCAAGACGATTGAAGTTGTTGGAGATGATGCAAGAGATATTAAAGACTAAATTAAAACTAAAAATTATAAATAATTTAGTAGTGTTTCTCTAATGTTACATGTACTAGTGTTAAGTATCTTAAATATTAATTTCTATCACATACAAAGTATCCATGAATAAGATAGAAAATCCCTTTTACTTTATTATATAAAATTACCCTTAAGGTAGGGCAACACATTACAATGATCCTTTTATGGAAGGAATCCACTCATGTTCACTTGCTTCTTAAGGTTGGGAAACCTCTCAATGAGTTAAGCTCCAAATATAATAAAATCCACACATCCATAAGGAGGACTCCATCCCTTCATTATAGTTATCAAGAGAAATATAATCATAACAACCTCCTAAATACCCAGTGGACCTTATTTAGTGAGGCATATTGTATTTATTCAATAGTAACTACCATAGTGGGCCTTATTAAATAATAACAAAAATAGTGGACATAGTCCACCTTACACTGAATGGCCTCCATTATTATTACTCTAATGGGCCCTTCAAGCCCCCATTACACCCCTAGGAAGGATCCGAACACTCTAGCCCCTTTATAAAAGTGTTTCCCTCAATTATTTTTCTTAGGAGGTACAATCATAAACTAGGATCCCATGGATGAGTGTTGACCACAATATTGAGGTAAGATGAGGAACTAGGGTCCCATGTACAAGTGCTATCATCCATGGTTAAGTATTCCAAGAAGATCCATGATAAAATTGGGCCCCATGTATGAGTTCTCACTGCAATGCAGAGATATCCAATGTCTCTTATACAAGTATTAACCGCAAAACTAAATTAATCCAAGGAGCTCATCCATAAACCTGGATCCCTTATCTAAGTTCTCATGTTGAATCCCCACTAAATACCACAAATATCAATACTTAATTGAAAATAGTGCTTTAAATTCCTAACACGATCACATGGATACATACATACATATGTATGTATGTGTCCACATGATCATGTTATAAATTTAAAGCACTATTTTCAATAAAGTATTGGTATTTGTGATATCTGGTGCGGTGTGTGTGTGTATCCAAAAAAATTGTCCATGTAACACACCACCACTGGAGAATACACAAGTTGAAAACTGCTAGTCATAATAGGCCCTTGAATTCCCACAACAATGTTCTCTATATTAGGTGGAGTAAAGTCATCAAATAGAAGCTAGAAGTAGTTATTTTCATAGAAATTTCAACTATCCATATACCAGACATCACAATCATATTCTAAATCACATGAGGCATATCTTTCTTAGTTTTACTCTTCACGGATGAAATGTTGATGCATGGTAGCATCAGATAGGTATTTCCGCATAGGTCTATGTGTCTAGACATGTGGAAATCATACAAAGCCTTCCATCCTTGACTTTACTTTAATTAAAATAATTATCAAAGTAAAGTGATTTTAATTAGTAAGTTGAGTTTTATTTAAGGAAATTATTTAATTAGCATTAGTGAATTGAATAATAACCATTGATCTCAAGTGAGGTGAGAAGTAATCTCAATTATCAATCACTTTGGAGATTAGGGTTAGGTCATAACTCAATCTTACAAAAGCAAGGCTAGGTGAAGGAGGAAGACACTTGACACTTGATAGATTGATAGAGAGAGATTGATTTGACACAAAGAGTATTGGATAAAAAAGGATTGTGATTCAAATATATATTGGATAGGTGGAAAAGGAATTCCATATAGAGATATAGGCCATAGAGAGAGAGAAAACATTTGTACAACAAAAGGGTCAACCACTATGGAAAATGCAAGTTTTCTGGAATAGGTCACAATCACACAGGTTTTATGGAATAGTTTTTTAGTGTTACAATCAGATAGATAACACATGAAAACACAAGTATCAATTTAACAATCACATTGTTTCCATACAAGATCGTACAACAGGTTTGGAAACACATCATCTAGTCAGGTTTTGATGTACTTTGTCTCTTTTCTATTTGGGCCATTTTCCCAGTGAGAGATCCCTTGTAAGACTTGAAGTTATTTGAATGATAATCTTAGTTTATGGGAAAAGTATATTTGCGTAGTGTGCATGATATTTATGGTTTCCAATATTGCTTATGCTATCTTTATTTGAGTTGAATATTCCAACAATGTATTTTTGTTTTGTGAGTTGCTAATCTGATTTGCAGTAAGGAAATCACTAGATCAAAATATACCTAGGTTCTAAATTAAGGATATTTCAACATGGTATTAGAGTGCATGCT